>JAZGTH010000085.1:1322500-1365000 GCA_036877525.1 Chromobotia macracanthus
AATCACTGCAGCTTTCCCCTGCATCTCCACACCTGAGAGTTTCTGGCTCTGCCTCTCCACATTCTCTCTCACCATTTGCCAGCTCTACCATAAACCAAATCTCTCTCCTCTGCTGATTTTGCCCTTTTCATTAGACAAACTGAATTAAACAGCCATTTCTGCTCCTCACAGTTCAGTGTAAACAGTGATGCGAGCGCTCAGAAGGTCTGATTCAGTCTCCTGTGGTACTGACATGCTCTGCTTTTAATCTCTTATGTGCATTATACAAGAGTCTTACTGAGGGAAGTCAGCGGCCTTATGAAGTTAAAAAGACATTATGAGGTCAGAACTAATGTAGCACAGGGATTTGGTGACCAAATCCACACAAATCTCCTCTTAAAACAAGGGTCAGAAATGATTTTGACACACTCTGAGAAGTTGCATGGCCTGGATCTTTTTGGTGGCTACAAGTACTTTGGAAGCTTGCAAAATTTCCTCTGTCTGCTGTAGATAAAACACCTACCAGCAATTTATGACTAAATGTAATTTACTTTTTTTTATAAATGTATTTAAAGCTCTGAAATAAGCCGCAAGAAAGTCATTATAGCAAAACATTACAATTTGAACTGCACTGGAGTCCTATCCATTCATTAACCAAGACAGTCAGGCTAATTAATGATGCAGTGGCAAAAGATAAACCTTCATCAGACCAACCTTGGATGCACTGCAGGGCTCCGTCTTCTGTCCGGATGGTGAAGGTCTCACCTGGATTCACCTGGACCAGGACCACCTGTCAGAAGATCATATGTCAATCAAACTCATGGTATAACAGACTTCTGACCGGTTCAATTTAAGCAGCCTGCAGTACGATCTCACCTGCTGCGAGGCGTCTCCACCAATCACAGGGTGCATTATGGGGACCTCGCTGCTCAGAGGTGAAGGAAGGTCCAGCATCTGATCCATCATCATCATCATCGTGACCAACATTCATGAAGCCTGAGGGAGTAAATGACACCAGCTCTGTTATGTCTCACTGAAGGGCTACTGGTGGTTTATAGAAAGTGGTAAAATCATTATAATGTCACCAATGTTTATATGATGATGTAATCTGTATAGGGATGATGTCATGTGTATATAAATGCAGTTATGGGGTGACAGTCTCTCCACTGCGCCTAAGAGAGAAAGTAGAACAGACAAAAGACAGAATCTTTTGTCTTATAATGGCAAGAAACATCTATAAACCTCAAACAGCTATTAAACTGAGTGATTAAAACAACAAGGTCAAACATACCTGTGCCACCAATCACACAATTAAATGACAGAACAAACTGTTCGCTAGTCTCTTCATTAACAAGTCAACAAAGACAGGAAATTAAATATTCAATTAAACGCAGAGACTGCCTGTTCTCTTCAACATTCTGCCTGAACTCTGCCTGAAGCACAGCATGCATACTTCATAACTCCACCTGAAATAAAGCTATCATTTGAGCACACTGTTTAACACACCTTGATCTAAGATGCATTCATTCTGCTTTAACAAAGCATACAGCATGGACAGTATGCAGCCAAATAAGAAGAAACACCTGCACAACAGACATATATAGCAATCAGTAAATCTGAGGGCTACCAAAGTTAAGATATATAGTCTAAACATGTATATTGATTCAATCGATGAGGAAAGGTCTAACATTTCTCTTTTCAAAACAATCCTGCAGATCACACACATGATCCTATAAACCCAACCACAGTTCAGATGGAGGGAAAGGTCAGAGACGGACTGATGATGTCATCTGCTCAGCTGACTGCTGCCATTATTCTGTATGAAAGCAATAATCAGTCCTGTTAACCTCCGAACATCAATAATGTGTGTCAAACCCAGAGTGACAGATAAAATGAACTTTATGTGCTGAACAAACAGCAACAAAACAATTGTTTCCATTGATAAGCCCAAAACAGCAGCACTGTGATGTATCTGATCAAAATATTGCATCACTTTTATACTTACTGAATGATAATGAGCTGAAAATACTGTGAGATATATTCAGAAAACAAACTCTGGTAATAGTACTTTATTGTTACACACTCTGACTTTTGAAGACATGAGGAGTCTAGTGGGGGAGTGTCTGGTCTCCATGAGAGAGGAAGATGGCAGAAGACGAGGGGGTTTTATTGGGTCATAAATACCTTCATTTCCACCTCTAAACACACACACCCACAGCTATTAGAACAATGTTCAGGGAATCGTTCAGAGTAAGAACAGGAACGAGTAAACAGGGTCAGCTTTGTTTTAGTGGTGACTTGGTGACTGAGGATGCACAAAACTACATTAAATAGTGACTGTAAAAAATTCAGCTATTTTTAACTTTACTGCCTTATGACGGCTACAACCATTGTGCAAGAAGCTCAAAAACAGCCATCTTTTCATTCTAAACACCAGCTGTAATTTCTGCCCGGCTAACATCATTAACACGCCAAGACCTTTCTCTCTGCACCCCTCAAGTGCTCCTCCTCTTCTTCATCTTCTCTTTACACTGTCATCACTCCTGAGGACGCTGGAGTCTGAACTCTTGTGGGGCCAAGGGACATTTTAGGGGAATAAAGAGCTGAGAGAAAAGTGGAGAAGACTAATATAATGTCAGGGCTGAAGGAGGGGGCAGCACACAGAGCCCGGGGCCCTACCTTCAGGGGTCGTGTTTGTTACAGCCACATCACAAACAATCAAATGAGAGCATGTTTCTGAAACTGCTACTGACTACTATTACTACACTCACTTACTTCCTTTCACAATTACCCTGTAAAATCTTCTTTACTGATCTTCATAAAACAAATGACAGCTTTTATTAGTTAAATCTAAATGCAGTTTTTGATTTCCAATGTCAGGAAATAGCCTTCTGGAGATAAAAACAACATTACAAGTGGACTCCTTATCATAACTCTCCTAAACAGCAAAACCTCTCACATTTCTGACAACTTTTAATTAACTTTAATTAACACCAGCTTTCAGACAACACACACACACACAGCACCAAAAGACTGAATCCTTCTGAGAAATCTGTTCTTGCATCTGGTGAGTTTACAGGCCCAGATGTGGAGAGTCTGACATGAACCTATAATCCAGCTAATGGTACATAATAATACTGAGGAGAGCAAGAAAAGCATCACTTTTTCCTCTCCACCTCACTCCTTTATTCTCTCATTTCATCCGTTTACTCAACACTGATCAGCTGAAACACACACACAAGCTCAGACTTGCACACACACATTCCCAAAGAATGAGAGACAAATCTGTCACATTTTTTTAAATGTCACATTTTTCTCCCCACAAAGAACTCAGCCTCACCTCGGAGCGTTCAGCGTTTCCATCCCACAGCCGCTGACTCACGTCTGTGACTGACCTGCATTTACTGCCCGTTAATATCACCTGTTTTAAAAATAACCCAATTCTACTCGACACCTCTGGCACAATATGACCAGAGGTCACAATATGATGATAAGAGCTCAGACGAGAAGCTGACACACTGCAGGAGTGTGGTACAAACACTGTCTGGACTGATTATTGGCGTCTTCTCTAGAAGATCGCTGTAGTTCCTGGCTCTGGATCTTTGATCAAAAGCTACACTGCTGGTAGCACAGTAAGAAGATATTTTGAAGTTCATTGGTAACCAAACAATAGTGGCACCCATTGACTTCCATTGCATGGACACAAAACCACTCAGAGATTTCTCCAAATATTTCTTTTGTGCAACACAAAAGAAAAAAGTCCTACAGGTTTGGAATGACATGGGGGTGAGTAAATGAGTAAAGCACTAAAATCCTGAACAGCCCAGAAATTCATATTGACACCTGAACCTGGTCTGTGAACGCTTTTAAAACTGTATAGGACACATTCTAGGGTCTTTTTCTGAGGAGAAAACAAGAGAATCTCTATTTACAGAAGTCTCCCAACTGTGTTGTGATGTTCTAGAAGGCCTACAGTGTTTCTCTGGCGTATGTGTCAGCATCAAGACCTGCCTCAGCACCTCGGTCCATTTTAGTAGATAAAGGTATTACTCAACACTGACACTACACTCTCCACAACACGGCCTGGTTCTTCCCTGCAGACACAATACTGCCGAAACACACCCAGCTGACCCCATTTCTCCCCACACTGAAACTCCATCCACCCTCACATACAGAACACTGAAAAACAAGGAGAGCAGGGACAAAAAATGGGACAGCGAAGAAGAAAGAAGAGACAGAAGAGATTCCCAGGATCTGAATTCAGTGTTGCGTAACGCTAATATGAAACGTGATCCGGCCTCAGAGCACTGGAGAGGAGCTGAGGAGGAGCAGGAGCATCTAAACTGGGTCAAGCACTGTGAGTCATCTTCTCCAGTCACACAGAGGAGTTGTGCAGGGTCACGGTGGGGAAAATCGTACAGTCACATCCTGAACATCTTAATTCCACAGTGGACACAGTAAAAGAATTATGGAGGAAGTATAGATTGAAAAAGAGCGGAAGAAAGAAATAAGGGAGGGAGGGAGGGCAGTTGACTCAGACAACCTAGTCAAGCATCACCACTGCAAGTGCTAATACTTGAGGTCAGATATTTGAACGAACCCTGTAACTGGCCATGTAAACGCTCACATTTTTGTGCTGTGGTTAAAGAGAGGTGCACTGTTACTGTTCCAAGTATGACTGCAAGATACTGATGAAAATGTGATAACATGATAAATAATGCAATATGCAATACAATAATGCTTTAAATTCTTTTAACTTGGGCCAATAAGGAAAGACCAGCAACGCTCTAGTGATGCATACCAATGCTGCTTATACAAACCTACTTTAGAGAGAGAAATTAAAGTACAGTTTTCATTTTAGAAGTTCGCAAATGCTTATTAATTGTTGTATTAGTTACCCAACTGAGGATTCATACATATCTGAAACAGCTCTACAAGAAGTCCACAAAGGGCATAAACGTGTGTTAACAGGAAAAAACATACAGCACCCTCCACTCTCTCTTCCTCTACTTCTTCCAAAGGTCAAGGGGTGAAATTCCTCATCCTTAATTAAGCCTCAGATACACACTGGTATGCTGAAGTCAGAGTGTTTATGTTGCACATCTCTGCTTAACAGGTCACCCAGACCATAAAATGCTCATCTGATGCAGAGCATCACTGTCTCCAACAACATCAGACACTCTTATGACTAGAGAAAGCTGCACTGATGCTCAGCAGATGAAGTCCCACCTCCAGCAGCTGATAGAGAGCCAGAAATCCAAGCTGTGCATCTATGCGGAATGTTGTAAACACTGAAAATGACAGAAAAGTCACATAATGCTTTTATTGAGAGATACTACAGAGAGCATATGAACTGAGAAAAGGTCCGGACATCACATGGACTTAGGAACTCAGTTAGGTTCTCTGATGCGTTCTACAAAAGATGGGTTTAAAGATGTTTATAAGAAAAGCCTGCCTGCATGATTTGAACAAAATCCCAAAGTTATAAATAGGTTCTACAGACATCATGAATGCCATCTCAAACTGTGGGATTTGTTGAGTCTGTCTTGTTACGAGTCCCAGATGCAAATCTGCAATGATTTTAGACGGATATCTGCAGAATTCTGTGGAACATATTTAATTTCAATATAATGCAAAGAGTTGGGAAGACAGTGGTCTTTTATTAGCAACTGACAGCGCAGCATAACCAAACTGGTCAAAATATTTCTTAGAAGAACACACAATGGGTGGAGGATGTGGAGTTTTATAAATGATGTATTCAAGGACACGATGATAGAAGTTCTCAGTAATTCTCGAGACTCAGTTGGTGAATCACTCATTCCTACACCCGATCTTTAACCAACACCACCAGCCTCTCCTGCGCTCAAGACTCCCTTCAATTCTTCCCAAATGAACCATATGTTGATCTCCAAAGACTGAGATGAGCTCTACGGGTAGCTGCCATTAACAAACATTCAGCACAACCAATTGTATTAAAACAAAGGTGTCCGGACAGATCCTTACAAACCTTCTCAGGAAATGATGGAGCAAAACATCTGACCTTCCCATACCATTAGCACAAATGCCTCAGCATTTCTATGAACCGAGTGTGGAGATAACACCAGCAATCTTCAACAAAACCCCCTGCAGGGAAGTGGACAGAACAGCAAACCAGGTGTACTACACATGGTTGTATAGGATGAGAATGCTGGGCACTAAACTAGAACATAAAGGGGTTTCCTCTGAGACTGGTTACCATTTTGGCAAAAGGATTTTTTTTAATCTAAACTCTGTCTTTACATTAAATGTTACAGAGACAACATACAGAAAGAGCTAAATGATGACATCAGGCCTGGAGGCTGAGCTGAGGAATGGAGGGGGGCTGCAGAAAGACCCACAAGCGCCACGGCGTTCTTTTAACATTCGAGTTTGGGGCCAAAGGGCTGCAGGGCTGGGAGGGGTCAGGGTGCGCCTGTGTGCTTTAATGGGGGTGCAAGATGCTCCCGCATTAAAATCAGTGCTCACCCTGTGGTCAGGTTACCACCACAGACATTTGCATTCCCTTCACAAAGGAGAATTTAGGGTGTAACTTATTACAGACGTTAGAGTCTATTGAAACGCAAAACCCTTCTGAAGTCTCAGTGAAGTTTCACTGGCCGGTACACTTTTAACTCAGAAGTGATTACAGGAAGAACAGAGGAAATAAACAGACTTGAGGTCAGGGTTTGAGTCTCTGAGGTCCAGAGGCGCATTTCTGCACCTCCACATTCGTTCTGGAATGTCTCGTGACGTCACAGGCCTGGGATCGCGTTTCCAGCGCTGAAGATCCACGAAATGACCCACAAACGTTTGCGTTTTTACCCCGAACACCCGTAACGGGTGTTACGAATCCCATCACTCCAGTTCACCCCACAGTCACAACGCGTCGCGCGTCGGAGCGTTCCGGCGGTCGCGTCGCGTCTCCAGTAGTATAGGGAGTGTGCAAACCACAGCGTTTAATTTCATTGATCTTTTACGTCATTCCCCGTGCAATGATCAACATCCACGTTATGAAACGTTACTGACGCGCAGGAAAGTGCTGGAGATGACGCGTCATTTACATCAACAGCGTTTTCTGCGCCTTCAGGCGCCGCTTTGTTGCATGAAAACCGGCCGATGCGTTAAGCGTGATAATTCAACAACACGACTGTACAAAATGAATGTGGAATTCCGGAATTTTCCGGGAAAGCTGTGGCCAACAGGACAATAAACCCTCCTGCGATACAAAAGCAATGAAATGATAAATGATTCACACGGGACGCGTCCGATAACGTCCAAATCTCATCAATGAAAAAGTGCATCGGTCAATAAACGCAGAAAACCAGTGAGAACAGTTAAACGATGAAGCTCCGGTGTTGAAGTTAAAGTTTCTTTCTCGCTGAACTCCACACTTCTCCATGTTAAGAGTCAGCCGGCGCTTGGCTGCGAATTAAACTTTAAACCGCGTTATAACTTGTGTGAAAGCGCATCGCCGCTTTAATAGCACCGCTTTACTTACCCGCACTTCAGTGACTCTTGCGTATCGGTTCTTCAGCCCTAAACGCCCGGGCGAGAAAGCATGTCAGTCCCCGCGATGTGAAGCCCGCGGCGGACGGTGTGGATCTCCGCCATGTCGCTGATGTGGACGAAACACGGTAAACGTTACCGTAAAACACCAAGTACTGAAACCAGAAGCGTCGCGTTATTCACCGGTGACGGATCACATCAACGCTTCACCGTGTGTTAAAACATGCCTCTACAAACTGGGTCTTTAAAACAGGTTCATTTTCTCATGTACTCGTGTTGATTCAGTCATATGAATATATATGAATATATATGTGTTGTTTTGCCCCCCTCTTTAACGTTGTCTTTATGTTGTTTAGGAACCTTACAGTTCAGTACAGGCACATTTATAATGTATGCATTCATATGCATTCATAAACAGGTCATGTTTTTATTATATCATGTGCCTTTTCCACAGACTTTTGTAGGCCCCACATCTTCACACAGAATGATGTTTTAATGACAACACAGGATGAAATGATCAGATCAAATCCTCAACACCATCCCATCGTTTGTCTACCGTAAACAGCCGTAACGTGTCGTAACTGTGCAACACAACGATCCTGTTATATTATACGTGTCGTGTCAAAAGAGGAGCTTTGTATTACTTTAGAAATCATTCAGGATTTGGGTGAAAGCTGCAGTGTTTGGTTGCGTTATTTGGTTCAGTGGGGGAGAGTGAGGAGCGAGAGCGCCGCCTGGTGGTGACGCGCGGTCATACAGTCTTACAGTATGTGTGAATATATCACAACATGCAGCGAAACACCATCACTAACACCAGATAATGCTTCATAAAGGCAGCAGTAATTAAGAGCTGTTTTAATAGTAGTAATTAAAAAATAAAACCATTTCAGCCGACAGACCGACGCTTGATATAATGCAATGTGACGACACGCAACTGTTACATGACAGAGATTAGCTGATTTCAAAATAAAAGTTAAAAATAAATCATTACCGCTTTCAAATATCAGGTCGTTGACCTAGCTTTGCTTACTTATTTCTGTTTCTCGTGAATGTATTATGTGCGGCTTAACTAATATAAATATACAGAAGATGTGTATAATCACTTGCCCCGCAATGAGAACGATTACAGAGGTCCGGGCCTGAGGACTTTTAATGTGAAACTCGCCGTGATTCGACCCTGCTCTCCGGGTCACAGAAGGTATCGCCCGTACGCCCGTCACGATGTCAGCCCCGACAGCGGCTCTCAGATCAGTCTGTGAATAAACTTCACCATGCGCGTCACTGTCATCGGGACGGTTTTCATGACAATAGCAGTGGCGTATTTCATTTATCTTCCTCTGCCCAGCACTATAGCAGAACCATGGAAACTCATGTTTATGGATGCAATATTACGTGGTATAATGCATTTGGTAAGATGTTGTATTTGTTCGCGTTGGTGTGCAGCTACACACATGCATTCGTCACTCAAGTTGTTGATTACTGCAGATGCGTGATTTAACCAGAAGCAGAGTGGCTGTCATTGAAAGGAGGCTGCTGGTTTTAGCAGCATTATTGCTGTTTTAATGTGTGAGCAGCGTTACTGAAGGATCAGTCGTTCATGTCTTCGTTCACTGTACTGATACTGTTCACACATTATCATGGAGAAACAACACAACACACACAACACACACGAGTCTCTGTTTCACAACTCCTGCAGGCTTGGTGAACCACGCAGCGCGGATCATCTCGTAATGCTCCCCGTTATGAGCCTCATTATGGCATGTGTGGGGTTTCTCCGATCCCTTCAGAGGTTAATAAGTGTCTGATCTCTCTGAGTGATCTGATACTGTGATCTGATCTCTCTGAGTGATCTGATACTGTGATCTGATCTCTCTGAGTGATCTGATACTGTGATCTGATACTGTGATCTGATCTCTCTTGAGTGATCTGATACTGTGATCTGATCTCTCTGAGTGATCTGATACTGTGATCTGATACTGTGATCTGATCTCTCTGAGTGATCTGATCTCTCTAAGTGATCTGATCTCTCTGAGTGATCTGATACTGTGATCTGATCTCTCTGAGTGATCTGATACTGTGATCTGATCTCTCTGAGTGATCTAATACTGTGATCTGATCTCTCTGAGTGATCTGATACTGTGATCTGATACTGTGATCTGATCTCTCTTGAGTGATCTGATACTGTGATCTGATCTCTCTGAGTGATCGACTGTGATTTGATACTGTGATCTGATCTCTCTGAGTGATCTGATTACTGGTGATCTGATCTCTCTGGTGATCTGATCTTTCTCTGGTGATCTGATCTCTCTGAGTGATCTGATCTCTCTGAGTGATCTGATACTGTGATCTGATCTCTCTGAGTGATCTGATCTCTCTGAGTGATCTGATACTGTGATCTGATCTCTCTGAGTGATCTGATCTCTCTGAGTGATCTGATACTGTGATCTGATCTCTCTGAGTGATCTGATACTGTGATCTGATCTCTCTGAGTGATCTGATCTCTCTGAGTGATCTGATACTGTGATCTGATACTGTGATCTGATCTCTGAGTGATCTGATACTGTGATCTGATCTCTCTCACAGAGTTTCGTAGCTCACGATCTTGGACTGAGTAACCCCTTCGATCTCATGAGATACGCCGCGTCGTGGGATGTGATATGGGGTCCAAAGTCAACCCCGGGCGTCCGGGTCACAGACGCCTCGTTTTCTGGGGTGCAGGCGCAGGTATTTGAACCCACGACCACAGACCCGCTGCAGCGCCCGAAAAGGGGCGTGGTTTATTTCCACGGCGGCGGATGGACGCTCGGCAGTGGAAGTACGTGAAAACATGAGCCGGAGCTTCACAAACAACTCACTGAAGTGTCTCATTTCACTCGATTATTGTTCACTCTCCAAATGTCTGAAAAGAAAACAGTAAAATAATCTTTCATAATTCCACCTAGACACTGAAGAAACATGCGATATGTCTTAACTTGTAAAATGTATGATTGTAAAACGATGCCATACGTTTTAATAGGCAATATATTATAAAATAATGCAAAATGATGATGCTTTAAGCTTGTAACACCTAAAAAATATTAAACTATATCTGAAAACTGAAAATGTATAGCATTATATAAGAAACATATATTCCAACTAACATTTGCCTGTCAGTCTTGCTGCATCAACCTGAAACTTTGACAGTTCATAACTTTTTTAAGTATTAAAATCATTCATTTGTTGTGAATCATTTCGATTTGCACATTTGCGATGTTTCAGTAATTTTCTATATATCTTATATAACTCAGTCTATTATAAAAGTGGTGAAAATAACCTTTACTGGTAATTAATATTGTAATATCTGCTCATTGTCTTCAATCTGTTCAGTCTCTGTGTTTGTTTAACAGAGATGCAGACATATTTTCTTCAGTGCAGAACGATGGCTGAAGAGTTGGATGCAGTTGTAATATCTGTTGAGTAAGCGACACTTGTACTCTACTGCATCACTCTATTGCTACATCCATAAGCAGCTTAAATTAATAAATGACCAGCTTTTATTTGCATCATTTGTTGTACTGTTCAGGTACCGTTTGGCCCCAGAGGCACGTTTTCCAGATCAATATAATGATGCTTTTGAGAGCTGCAGACACATCCTGACGGTGGAGGTGTTGTCTCAGTACTCTATAGATCCAGAACGAGTGGCCGTGTCAGGTGACAGCGCGGGAGGGAATCTAGCTGCCGCTGTCGCCCAGCAGGTATGAAGAAATCCCTGTAATGTTTTTGCACTGCCAAATCTGTACTAATACACATACTTTCAGTACTGAGGTCAAAGCCAAGGGATTGAAAAGTAATCTGGAAAATCCTTTTTCTACCTCACATTTTTCAGGATAAACTATATTTAACCAAGCACAACTGATTCCCAGCTTGGGGCTAAAGTTGACTGAAGTGCATGCTTATTCTTCTGTTTGTTGACAGATGGCCTTGGACAGCAGCATTCCTATTAAGTTCAAAGTACAGGCTCTTCTCTACCCTGTTCTCCAGGCTCTGGACTTCAACACACCCTCCTACCAGCAAAATGGAAACATTCCTATTCTACACCGTCCGCTCATGGCCCGCTTTTGGCTGGAGTACCTCAATGGAGATCCCAGACATGTTCCATCTTTGCTGGCTAACAACCACACAGCTCTGAATCAGGGAAAGAAGATAGCAGCCGCCAAAGCCAAGATCAACTGGACTCAGCTTCTTCCAGTGTCCTTTCAGAAGAACTGTAAGCCCGTGGTTCCACTTCAGGGTGACCCAAAGCTGGTGGAGATGCTGCCAGACCTGCTGGATGTGAGAGCATCTCCTTTACTAGCTGAACAGGAAGTGCTAAAGCTTGTGCCACCCACGTACATCATGACCCTCGAACATGACGTGCTGAGAGACGAGGGACTGATGTACGGCAGGCGACTGAAGGAGGCTGGCGTGTCGGTCACCATTGATCACTATAAAGATGGTTTTCATGGATGCACAAGTTTTGCTTTCGGACCCTTTCGATTCTCTGTGGGTTTCCGAAGTTTTAAGAACTACATCCAGTGGCTGATCAAGAACCTGTAGCAGGTTTTCTGGCACCTGTATCATGAGACAGATTCCACGTTTTTCTATTTTTAAATCAAAATGTATTTTGATTTGAAACATTTTAAAATGAATCATTTTAGATTTAAATTCAATGCAACGATTCAATGCAACAGAGTGTTTGTGAAGAACTGAACAGGAACAGAAGCACAGTGCTTTACTAAACGGACTCAATACTGCTCAGTATAGTTTGTATCATATGGGTATTTCTCTGTAATGCAGGCTGATCCAGGCTACACAAAGAGGCTTGTGTGCTGACAGAATGTTTTAATAACTAATTCCAGTCATTTTCCAGAGCGGATAAGGTGGCAGGGACTTTCCCTAAAGAGCCTTTCTTGAACAAAAACGTGATCAATATTTTTACCCAGAAGAAAAAATAAATTAATTTTATATATGTGTATTTGCAAAAAGGTGACCAGCATACAGATGACCTCAGAGCTAACAGATAAGGACTACATATCACAAATCACTAATTTTGATTTACTGAGATCTTTAAAAACATAAAAAGTACAGCTTTAAACTAATTTTTGAGAAATACACACGGTTTTGTTTAGATTAACTTTAAATGTAACCCTATTACCTAACCCTTCTGTGAGCAGATGACGTGTCTTACACTCAGGGTCTGTACACAAGCGCATGTAGGCAGTTGTGCAGTTTTTTGCAGCTGCATCTAGGTGTGATGTCTGCCCAGATGCTGCATTACCAGAAGAAACAGTGGTTTTGTTTTTGCTGATGATTTTTACTCTGATTTACACACACAATAAAACTAGTTCTGGTTCTGCTCATTTACCACTCGTTTACTCTTCAGTGTTACTGTGATGCTGTTAATTTTGTGGTTCTTTTATAATGAATTGTTCGTGTTTATTCAGTTGTGAATGGATTTGAATAAACATCTGCTGAACTATTAAGTATAAATACATTGAGTATAATAATAATGAATATTAATCCATTTAAATACAAGAATGTTTTTAAGCAACTCATGTAAAACTCTTTGGTTTAACACACAAACGCTTGTCCACAAACGTTTTGTTTGATTTTGTTTAGAACTGCTGTAATCAATTAAAATCTTACTATTGGATTCATCAATGTAAATGTTGTGTTATGTAATATTACACATTGAATGTATGATACTGTATGATCATGAATGCTAGTAAACACTTTTGAAAGACACTGTATACAATACTGAGTCAAATCTTGTTCACTTATTTCATTATTTTTATAGAACAGTCTGCAGTGTAGTGAAGTGTAAAGCTGACATGTAATGTGTGATAATATGATCTGTGAAGCCTCATTCATATCTTTATTAATTAAATATTGGATTAATATACTGCTTTAATTGAAACATTTCACCTTCTCACAGCTGAGCTGACAGACTGTGACGTTCATCCACGTCACACTGTAAACAATTGAGCATTTCAAAATAAAAGTTCATATCTACAGTGAAATAAAATGTTTGTTAAGATGGTTCAATTGTCGCTTAACTTTGTTCAAATTTCATTTAATTTCAGATGTTCAGATTTCATTACCGCAAAGCGTTGATATTAATGTCTTATCAATCAGTGACTATATGCACGTACAGACTTAACTGTAATAATAATACGCTAGAGGACCTTTAACACACAATTTTCTTTAATTCAGATCAATGTCACCTTTGATCTTTTTAATAACCGGATCACATTTTCGGACATTATCACGTTAATTGATTAACACATTCATTGATTAACACATTAATTAACACATTAATTGATTAACACATTAATTGATTATGTTATGATGTGTTATGATGGACGAGGGAACATTTATGATGTATTTGCATTACATGTATTTATTTGTAGTTTTGATTTCAGGTCAAGTTTTGTAAGCTACATTAAATGCATGGAGAACCTCTAGCAGATTTTTATGGATATAAACGGGCCGGATTGTCTCAACAGCTGCTGTTACATACACATTTAAAAGCCTTTTTATATGGAGCTTTTTTTATATGTAATGCCTCATTTTTGCACCACTAAATTTATTTAGGGGTATATTGGACACAGGAATAGTTTAGTTGATGTTTAAATACTTCAGTTAAATACATAAGATTTTATTTTATTAATATGGAACAAAAACTGAGTCCCAAAAAGTCTCTGTTCATATTTTCTTGTGTTGAACATCAGTATATTTTGTCTTTTTCAGTTGGAGATACAATTTTTTTAACTTGCACATAAAATCACTCACACAGAATCTTTTCTCAAAAGCAACACATTTATATTTTGTGTCTGTTTAAAGACTATTGGGAACATGTTGTGCTTCTGTCTGGGGTTTCTCTTTGGGGTTTCTTTGCTGTTGGCAGTCAGCAGTTCTGACAGAGGGAATTTCCTCAAAACTGAGCGGTGTGGTGTGTACAGAAACATGAGCTGGACTGGATCTGTGGAGGGAAGTGATCCATCAGAGCTGGCACACGGGACCCGCCGGCGGTGCAGATAAGCGCAGTGGAATGATAGAGCGAGCTGTGAGTTTCTCTGCTCACCTGTGAGTACTCGCTTGTTGCACTTTAAAGTTTTCCTCTGATTGTGGAGAATGTGGAGACAATCATTCACTTATGTATTTTTACAGACTGTACCATTATTCTCAGGGCAAATAGCCCAGTATCTGAAAGAGATCTGAGTTTAAACCATTTCTGAGATTCGTAAACAGATGATCTGCAGTACTCACAGATTCAGACCTGTTCTCCTCTGTAGCTGTTTAGCTGCTCTGCATGCCAGTTACCACAAAAGATTTCAGCTAGAAATCAGCTTTCAGATATGTGCAGCTGAGATTCACTGATATTCTCATCCAGTTTCTTCTGATACTGTGTAAAAATATCACAGTTGAAACAGTTAGTCTCGATTATTTGACTACTTGGTTACATGGTAAAATACTGACTCTTTGATATCTGAGTTGTTTCTGAATCAGGAGGAAATGGATACTGTTGCAAAGTCTCATATTTCTCAGCTTTTCTCCTGGGAAAACGACTCTAGCAGTCACACGTGTGTCTTTTCTAGAGTTTCAGAAGATATCTCAGTGATTTTTAGCTGAAAAGAGATTTCAGTATGAGCTCAAACATTTCTCATCACATTCTTTTTGATATGTAATATTCACACTAACTGTACTGCTGTATGCTCGTACTGTATCTCAGCAATGTTCTTATTTGTGTCTGTTGTATTTCTCCAAAGGAATTTTGGGGGTCATTTTAGCAGGAACATGAAAGTATCAACTGGATACCAAACTGATTAAATATATCTTAAATATGACATAACTCTAGACATCACAGAGCAATCACATTTCTCTCTGGGTGTGACCTGTTCTCTGAAATCACAAAGTACAAAACATACGAAACAAAAAGCGTTTTCTTCCTTGTGTTGTAATTTCTTTGGAACTTTTGTACTAAAGCTCCTCATTGATTCAGTGTATGTTAGTCTTCTTTGAACAGACATCAGACTGATGCTGCTTTTACTTTATTGAAGAGTTTTGTGTCTGACTGACAGAAGGGTGAGGACGGGCTGAGTTCCCCCGCAGGCTGAACCGAGTGTATCGCTGACTGGAATAACCTGTTGTCTTTCATGCTGTGCCAGAGAGAACAGCTCTGTGGAAAAGCAGAGATCTTTTTTGATGGTAACTCACTGAAATATTGTGACTGACTGTGTCACATGACCAAACTTGATCTCAAACAGCTCGATGCCAAAGCATGATGTATTTCCCGTTCCCAGCAGCTACGTGATACACTTTATAAACTGCAGAAGTTGCCTTCAGGAAGAGATTGTTATGGCAGAGTCTCGGTTCCTAAACAGATCACTTTGGCACGCTGTAACAAGAGAAGTAAATGATAAATCACAGAAGTCTCTCCAATAATTTCAAAAGAAAACAAAACCAAAGCAGGCCAATGTGAATGTGAAAGTTCACATACCCAGCACATGAAGGAATGTTATCTTTTCACATTGTTCACAGCTTCGAGAATTTAGGGCTGTTGCTTGTACGAGGTCAAGCTTCCAGCTGCTCTGTGTTTATTGTCTTTAGTGCATTATACCTGAGACTGACACACAACACAGCTGGCACTGACTCACTCATTCAAAACTTCCCCAAACATGAATTAAGACTGTGTGAATGTTTTGACCTGCGTTCTCTTCTGTCCATCATGTTCTCATAACAAAGACAGTCACTGTTCTCTCTACGGCTTTCTGAAAGCTAATATTTCACGGTGTTTGCTATTGCTCATATTTAATTGTAGGGATTTTACAGCCCCCTCACTGTTAAAATTGACACATAACTCATTCAGCACCATTTGTGCTTCAGACATGAATTGTAGCTCAAAACAGGGTTGACCAAGAAGTAACAATCTGAAACAGATAACACTAGCAATCATAAAGCAAAGTGCTAATAAAACCACACAGAAAACACACAGAAAACCAATTCTTTACAGAATACTTAGCAACCCTGGCAACCAACCGTATATCACTGCAACAATCATCTGTGTTGTTCAGTGATCCAGATTCAGGATCACATGCAGACCCAGCTAACAATTTTAGGTTGTAAGAATGTTTTCCTAATGTTTCCATTAAAAGTAATTAAAATGCTAACATCATTATTTTGAAAATTTTGACATTTAAAAAATGTTCCACTAACAACTTAAGAATAACGCTTATATATATATATATATATATGTTTTTGAAAACTCGAGAATTAGAACATTAGCCAATGTTTTGAAAATGTTCCGTTAGCAGGGGAGACATTATGATGAACAGCAGAACTGTTTTTATGAGTTTCTGACGACATGTCTGAGTTCAGATCATCCATCACACCCCACCCACATCTGACCATTCAGCGTTTACAGCTTATCTAGCTTAACAGAAAAAGAGTGCCAAGATCTAAAAGCACCCAACATCTCTCCAACCCGTAACATCTACATCCACATAAAGCAGAAGAATCTTCTCCTGCTTGGAGGTTTGTGGTGGATTTTCTCAGAGACTTCTCTGAGCTGAAGGGAATTTCTGTTTGAAACATTAATTTAAGCACTGAGGGGTATAGACTGGAGGGAGGGCAGATGTCCATTAGGAAGGCCCTCCCACATGACAACATGGCAAATAACATCATAGTTCTGCCCTTTTCATCCCAGAGGGAAATTTGGGAATCTCCCTGTCTTCTTTTCCCCTAATTAGAAGTGATGTTACAAAGAAGCACAATACGCCTTTATTCTGACCTGTACGTCTCTTTAATTGCGGGGCTTAAACATGACAGAATATGGTTTTAGTCCCCCGCTTTAGAGCTCTCTCAAATGATTTTACAGTTCCACCTCTTTCTCATTTCCTCTCCCTCTGCTTTCCATTTTTCAGCATATGACACTTTTTATTTTGGACGATGAAGTGGGGCCTCACAAATTTAGGGCCCGTCTCCAAGCCAATTTTTCATTCCCCAACTGCAATGGAGTGTTGAATCAAGGCCTTGTAAGTCTCTGTAAAACCCCCCTGTTCTATGCAGTGGATATGATCACACATTCATCAGCGGTCTGTCCACATCTTTATAGCCCCTGCGGCTTAGTTTTAAAACCCTGAGGATGAAAAACCAGCCCGAGGGTCTCATTGTTAGTTCTCCCTTTAGTCTGCTATCAGTCTTGGACCTCACGGCACACAGTAATACAATGAAATTAGATGATTTAGCAGAAACTGAAGGCTGATATTAAACAGACCTCATATATTTTGTCAAGCAGAATTACTTTTTAAACTCATTAATGTGATGTTTGCCTCTGGTTTGTGAGTGGGTGCCAGGGCATTGCTATAAGGTTGCCAAAGTGTACAGGGAGGTTGCCAGGATGTTGCTGTGCAGTTACGTTGAATCACTTACTGTGACCCTACAGTTATTTTTGTAAGGGAAGACAGATGTTCCTGTTTGTCCAGGGGTTTCTTAAACTTCCTGCAGCCAGAGAAGGGGGCAGTAGGGTGGATTCTCTGTGCAGGACATCAATCAATCAGGGCATCACACAGTCATGTACATGAACTGCCTTCATCACCCCACACACATTAAAACACAAGCACTAGAGACACTCAGATGAGTATGCTGATATATAAATGTGTGTTAGCTCAACTCAAGCAATGATTTCCTCACTCATTGGCCATTACTTTTCTTGGTGTCAGCAAAAACCAGCCCAGCAAAAATCTGCATTCATTTCTGCTGGAAAATCCCAAGTATCTGGCCCATTCTCTGGTCACTCTTTTTTCCTCCTTTGCTGTGTTCCTCCTCCTCTCTTCCACTGGGCGTGGGCCAGATATGTTCACATTCACAGTAGTGCTCGTGTCATTGTTTATGCTGCGTATGATTCAGAGCTGGACAGACGTGTCAACAGCGTGAACTTCAGCGACCACAGCCTAACATAGCTGTCTGACAGAGACACTGAGAGAAACACAGAGGGGAGAGAATGAGTGTGGAAATGGGTGAGGAAATATGAACAAGGCTCTACAAAGTTCACACTCGTGGATCTATTGTTCTACATGCAGGGACATTTGTTGTATGAAGTACAGCTCTGGCTTTTTAATTGCAAATCAATGCAAACAATCTCTACAAGAATTCCTAAAGTAAAGAAAAAAAGTGAAAATATTAAGATTGTTTCTCCCGTTTTTCAGAAAAGTCTCTCTTGTATCTCCTCTAGAGTTGCATAAGATCTCAACATCATTTCAAACCGTGTTCAGATTTGTTTAAATACCATATTCTGTAATGAAATGTATGAGATTTCACTGTGAACTCAAAACCCAGTGATCTAAGCTTTTCTATCCACATTAACTCTTAGCTCTGTACTCTTACTGCATGACAACAGTCTCATTTGTGTCATTTTTAATTCCCTCAGGAAAGTTCTCCAAAGAGAAACATTGGAGACAAAACCAATAATTATCCTTAAAAGAAGCCACTGAGAACTCTAAGACTCCTGAGCTATGAGAGCAATACAATTAAATGGATCTGGTTACTGTTAACAAAGAAACATGGCAAAAAAAAAAAAAATCCCACACACGTTTTATGACTTCTGTGATTTTAAAGGAAGCCACAGTCAATGTCTTGAGATCATTGAAGCCAGTTCGATCACCTCTGTTGATTAAAAGGTTGATCTAATCTCAGTGTGACATATCTGGCACAAACAAGACCATGAAAAGCACATTGTGTTGCTTACGGATGCTTGTGGAGCAGGATGGTGGTTCTGCTCAGCTGCGAATCTGTAAATGAAAAGAACCTGTAAGCACAATTCCCCTCTGTGTGGCACCTGCAGGTTAATGATTAATATATTGTGCTGGTATTTTACAGTTATTACAATCATAAATTGGGACAATGTGAAACAGCTGTTTTCACTTGTTTAGAGCTTGTTAGAGTCTTGGTGCACTTTGAAATGTGCTCATTGGTTTGTGGTGGAGGGTATGTGGGTTACAGAGCACTTTAAAAGACATGAACAAACACTTTCGTCACATCAAATGATATATAGCATTACAAAGTGTTAAACATGCATGCACAACAGGAAGAAAACTCGGTCTTTCCTATCTGGACCCTGACACTTAAAACTGTCTTTTGCATGTTTTAAAGGGGGCTCAACAAAACCTGTCAGCTGAGTCTGATGGCAGTCTAGCTCTTCACATCAGATCACAGTCAGAACCGTCACGACGAGACGCGCTGTGTGAAGTGATCGCGCTGATCGGAGATCAGTCTTCACACGCAGGACGTTCCTGTGCTGGTCGTGCAGCTCCGCCTCCGTGTTTTTTCAGGGACTTCAGCCTCTTCAGCTTTTGTCCGGAGCTGCAGCGCGTCGCTCGGCATGTCGGGCTCGCACGCCGCGCAGTCCGCCGGCCTGGTGCTGCTGGCCGCGGTGCTCCTGCAGACGGCGGCCGTGGCGGTCACCTTCATGTACTTCAGCAGCGCGCTGTCCACGGTAAGAGCCGCGGCGCGGGATGCGGGTTTCTCTCGCATGTTGAGACGGACGATGGCCGGATGAATGATTGCGTTTTCTCGACTGGAGCGCGTTAAGTTCACTTTGGTTTGGTGGAGATGCCTGCGGGTCGCCAGCCGAGCCTGAAGTTCGAGTTGAGCGACAGCGGGCGGGTCGATCAATGTGCAGTTAATAAAGAAACGGAAAACGGAGCTCAGTAATGAAGACGACACGGGTTTTACTTTACTGCACCGCCATGCATGCACGATTAACATTTAAATTAAAAAATCCTGCTTCTTGCACTCATTTAAATTAATTTAAAGTCCTTTCTGTCAATTTAAAAATTAATATTAAAGTCCTGCTTCATGCATAAATTAATTTAAAATTATATAATAACATTTAAACAAATGTTAATATAAAGTCCTCTTCATCTCCTAAAAAAAATATTAATCACATAACATTTAAACAATGTAATATTAAAGTCCTCTTCATCATATTAAATTTAAAAATTTAATATATAATTGAGTTAAATTTAAACAAATGTAATATAAAATCCTGCTTCATGCATGCACGATTAACATTTAAAATTTAATATAAAATCCTGCTTCATGCATCAAATTAACTTAAACAAATTGTAATATAAAGTCCTGCTTCATGCATGCACGATTAACATTTAAACAAATGTGTAATATTAAAGTCCTGCTTCATGCATGCAAGATTAACATTTAAACAAATGTGTAATATAAAAGTCCTGCTTCATGCATGCACGATTAACATTTAAACAAATGTAATATAAAATGCAAACATTAATTATATATCTCATTATAATAATTAAAATCCTGCTTCATGCATGCACAACTATTCTAATTATTTATCCTGATTAATAATTTTCTATTATTAAATTAATCTTATAAATTTTCTGCTTATCATCTAAATTAAATTTAATATAAAAGTCCTGCTTCATGCATGCATTAACTTAAATTTAATTAAATTATAAAATTATAATTATAATCATATATAATTTTATCTCTTTTAATTATTATATAATCCTCTATCATAAGATTAACTTTATTATTCTCTTTAATTTAGACTAAAAAAGATTAACATTTAAACAAAGTGTAATATTAAAGTCCTGCTTCATGCATGCAAGATTAACATTTAAACAAATGTGTAATAAAAAGTCTGCTTCATGCATGCACGATTAACATTTAGACAAATGTGTAATATTAAAGTCCTGCTTCATGCATGCAAGATTAACATTTAAACAAATGTGTAATATAAAAGTCCTGCTTCATGCATGCAAGATTAACATTTAAACAAATGTGTAATATAAAAGTCCTGCTTCATGCATGCACGATTAACATTTAAACAAATGTGTAATATAAAAGTCCTGCTTCATGCATGCAAGATTAACATTTAAACAAATGTGTAATATTAAAGTCCTGCTTCATGCATGCAAGATTAACATTTAAACAAATGTGTAATATTAAAGTCCTGCTTCATGCATGCAAGATTAACATTTAAACAAATGTGTAATATTAAAGTCCTGCTTCATGCATGCAAGATTAACATTTAAACAAATGTGTAATATAAAAGTCCTGCTTCATGCATGCACGATTAACATTTAAACAAATGTGTAATATTAAAGTCCTGCTTCATGCATGCAAGATTAACATTTAAACAAATGTGTAATATAAAAGTCCTGCTTCATGCATGCAAGATTAACATTTAAACAAATGTGTAATATAAAAGTCCTGCTTCATGCATGCAAACGACTGAGCAATGCCTTCATGTCTGCACTGTATATGCATACGAATATAATGCAATGTTTTATATATACAAACGTTCAGTAAACCGTGACAGTCTCTGTTTGCATTTTATGTCTGCAAGAAATGCGATTTTATAAAGTTCACCTCTTTGTTTTTTAAATCTTATTTTTTACTTTTGGACCTTGCGGAACGTTTCACATTAGCAGCTATGAAGTGGTAACTTGACTGTAACTTTCTCTAAAAGCTGCTGACTCTGAAGTTTAATATGTAGTTGTTTAAAGCAGATCTTGTTCTTCACAGATGAAAGAAACTTTCTCCAAGAGCAGCGTGTCGTGTCTGATGCGGGCTGACCTCCGGACGGTGAAGCGTCCGCACTTACGCTCGGCGGAGGAGAAGGACGACCCCTGCTGGCAGGTCACGCAACAGCTCCACTTTCTGATTGAGAAGGTATCGGCTCAGGGGCATAAAGTCATAAAACTGCCCGGAGACAATAAACCCACTGATGGCCATTTTGCTTTTTAATGAATAGAAGAATTTTCTTTGTTTTCTAAGCTTAAAATGGACTTTGAGGAAACCCAGAAATGATTGTGAAGAATTGCTCTTTGTACCACTTGAATCTGAAGAATTGAAATGCATTCCTATGTGTATTGTAATGTACTTTTCCTTTCTTTAACAGTCAATGTCCATTCACTATCAGAAAGAAATTTCATCAGCAGTCAAAGGTATTTCTGAAGCTAAATTGTCAAACGCTCCAGGTTTGGTGTAAATGTAAGTTTCGAGTAAATTAATCTTGGGGATTTTTAACAGATGAAGTCTCACGAGTTCTTCCGTCACTGGTGATTCAAGACCAGGAGGATTCCTCTCGACCAAAGATTGCGGCACATGTGACGGGCAGTTACACAGAGACAGAACAGACCGGAGGAGGTGAGATTCATTAAACCCGGCTCTGCTGATCTCTGCTGGGATAAGGTGGAGATGAACTCATGCAGCTTTCATCATTCAAGTGTCTGTTTCTGTTCAGACATGCACCAATCATACTGATATATATATGACCATGGGAGAGTTTTAACAGCTTGTTGCACTTATTTATCTCAGGGTTATAGTTCTCTCTCTCTGTGGAACAGGTAAGAGTGAGCAAAAATAAACTGCGCTGAGCCATGTCGAGTGATTGGATGAGGTCCAAATCAGATAAAAACCTGCATAACTATACTGAAATCTCGATGTGAACTGAACAATGGCCGTGTGTTTTGTTTTCATGAAGGCTTCCTTGAAAAGAAGCTCATAAAACCTTTCATGGCGTCATGTAGGGCAGAGGACACAGTTATGATTCTCTCTGCAGTCTCAAACACTGTTTCATCTCTGTGGCTCTTTGCCTAAAACAAAGATTTGTAAGTTGATCTGAGTCTTTGAAACTAGTAGCCTCTGCCTCTCCTACCTAATGCCAAAACAATGTGTTTTTATTTGTCAAACCCAACCCATAATGCTTCTCTTTGACTTGACAATGCAGGTCTGCCAAACAGGAAGGTATATGGCCAGAAGATCCAGTCGTGGGAGTCAGAAAAGGGTTTGGCTTTTCTTCAGAACGTGGAGCTAAGTGATGGAGAGCTGGTGGTACCACAGACGGGCCTGTATTACATCTACTCCCAAACGTACTTCAGACACACATTTATAGAGGAAGAGGGGAATGATAAGGAGGAAGAGGAGGGCATTTCGGGCGAGTCCATCCGGGGAAAACCGATGTTACAGTATGTTTATAAAAAAGTGAGCTCGTACGCAGTTCCTATACTGCTGATGAAGAATGCCCGGACAACATGCTGGTCACGTGACACAGAATATGGGCTCTACTCTATCTATCAAGCGGGGCTTTTTCAGCTTGGAGGAGGGGATCGGGTGTTTGTGACGGTCAGCAACGTGAGCACCATTGACATGGACGAGAAGTCCAGCTTCTTTGGCGCGTTCCTGGTCAGCTAGGCACCACAGCAATGCACAATGGAAAAAAGCACTTCACTGTTTGTTTGGTGCTCGACACGATGAGCGACAGGACTCAGCTTGCTCAGTATTTTTACCTGAGATTTTTGAAAGGCAGCCAAATGCCTTAAAACATTTGGAAGTGCTTGCCGAGATGCATCTCCTGCCAAAACAGTTAAATGTGTCTGATGAGATTCCTGAACGGTGCAAAAATGAGCTTTCTTATGTCCAGCCAGCATCAATCATAAATCAGTTTCATAGTGTTGGAATGCAGAGCTGCGTGAAGGGGGTCCAGCTCAACACGTTTGCCTGGAGGGGCAAAGAAAAGTGCAGGGCTTGCCAGGTCATGGAAGCGGGTTGTTTGGACTCTGTATGACTTTGACGTGTCTGTTCGAGCAGGAAGGGAAGGTGTGACGCGTGTGCTGCAGGGTCTTTTAACCGTTTTGATTTGTGATCTCATGCAACATCAACATGCTCTTTTTATGTGTAAATACAGATGTAAACTGCATGTTGGGATATGCCGAAATACAAGAGGAGAGACTTCTTGCTGTTTTGGCTTCAAGAAATGACCCAGATTTGCGCACTTAATGGTTTGATCTCTGTTTTATAAATCATGCATTGATTGCTTTTCTGTCATATTGTGAGTGTCTGTATCTGCATCGTTTCACTAGATAATTCGTTCACCATCAGCACTCGTGTCTTTCAAAAAAATGATTCTAGCACTTGTACTTTATCTAAATGTGAAAATCACTGTGACATTGTAGAATGGAAAATAGTTTTACGTAATTTCTTGTGTATATACATTTATCAATGTCAAACATATACTGAGGAATGTACAAATGCTACATGAGACACAAAATAAAACCTTTTCTCCCTCTGGGCTGTATGAATAAACAGTCAGCATGTACTTACCCAAACATTTAGTTTATCCTTGTAGAGAGTTTTCCTGTTTTTATTCGTCGTGTTAAATATGCACGTTTATAAAATATAATTTCTAGAGATGTCTACCTTTAACACGTCACTATAAATACATGCGCCTACGTGTAAAGAAAAACTTGCTCATTTTAACAGCAATTACTTTTCTCAATTCCGCCCCCTTGTGGTGGATTCATAAACTATCGGCAATCTTACTGCAGCCCTTAGATTTAGTTACAAATCACACTATTAAAAACACCTGATCCCAGTTAACCATCAAGAGTTCGTCGACACTCATTTTAAATGTTACCTCTAAATGTAAAAGTTTCCTCCTTTAAAGTGCAGTTTAGATGGTTTAGAAGAAGCTACACCAGCTGAAGGCATCAACACAATATTACTGGATTTTCTTTCAGTGTCAGAATGTGCTGTGCTGGAATATGAATTAAAGGTGTTTATAAATGATCTATTTATGTAAAGCAATAGCTTTTTGCTGATGTTCACATTGTTATTCCTGCACATAGTCACATAGTGCTACTGAAGATCTCATCTGCCAGGTGCCATATAACCATCATCTTATCAGCTCACACCCGCCTTCATGTTAACTCGCTGAAGACCAGCACTACACGCTGTTCTTCTGCTAGTGGAGCAGTTCAATTAGCATGTTATGTGCTCACATATGGACAGCATGTGTTCACAGAAATGTTTTCTTCTGATTGTAAAGCACTCTTTTAATTGTTTGCAGCACAATGTCTATGAACAACTGTTTGATGTTTCTGTGATCTTGATGTGTATTCAGATTTAGAAATACAGACACATTAATTATAACATTTCTCTTTCAAACCAACTTTCTGATTCATAACCTCCAGATGGAAGCATGTCATTTGTAAGCAGGTGATTTATGGCAAAATCATTTTTGAAATGAAAGACAGGAGCCGAGTCCAGATTTTTCTTTTTTTGTGCAAATATGTTACAATTATTTTACAGGTATTTAAATGCCCCAAGAGGAAAAAATAAGAGTTTAAGACAACAAAAACAATCACAATCAGGACAACAACAAACTTTAGACAGAAATCCGGACATACTGCATCTGTAGAAACTGTATACAGCTGATGCCCTGGGTGGACCATAATCTGTTTAGTGATACCCAATAAATACTGCAAATCTTGTTAATGTAACTTACAAAATATATCATAAAATGTACTTTTCAATTGAATTTCATACGTCTGTGTACAAAAGATGTTTATAAATACAAGCAGTCTCTACTGATGCTGCGGGGTACCAATTTATTTAGCAGATCTCCAAACCCACAAACTGAAAATCTTCCACATATGCACATAATGTGACCCACAACAATGAGGTCAGATAATATATTGCTGAAGATCAAGCCTTCTAAATCACCTGCACTACAATGTAAAGCAGGAAAACTTTTACCAAATTAAACTCACCTCTCCTAATGGAGTGCAAGACAAACACAAGGAGTGGTGCAAGAGCTTTACAGGCAAGAGCTTCAGCAATAACTAGTTTAACTGTTAATGTGAATTTGAACAGAATCACAATAGCTGCCTGATCTGCCGGCACCAGCCCGTCAGTACACTGCCATCACACTGAGAGCCAATGGGTTTGGAATACGGGGATGACGGTACAGGATTAACTTCTGGTGCTCAGTCAAACCTCATGTCCAATGGTTCATCAAACCCTTTGTCTTCGTGGGGTCCTGTAGCCAAGTAGGAGGTCACAGGTGAGCCGGTTGCCGTGGAAACGTTGAGCATCCCACCCGCCCCACTGCTGGCTGTATTCCGCACAGCGATGCTGGTGACGTTGATGCCCAGAGTGAGTCTCGTCTGCTCGAGGGCTTTCTCTGGCACTGCAAAAGCCTCCAGCTTCTTCTCACCATTGGCCATGTATGAGTTCTGGCAGCCCCTGCATATGCAGTCCAAACAAGCCTTGCGATTGGAGTAACAGGGGCAGCGCTGACCACGGCATGTAAGAACACTTGGGTTTTGAGTCGCTCTGCCACACTTGCAGCCCTTTTTCTCCTGCGTCTTTTTATAAACCACTTTCGTGGGGCTCCCCGGAATGAGGGTGTTGCTCACAATCCGTTCTTTCGTCTTCTCCTTTGTCTTGGGAGCTCCCTGTTTAGACTTGGTGCACGCCTTTTTGGGTCCATGATGGTCAAGAGTTTTTTTGATATTTTTAATGGGCACCAGTAAGGTCTTCCCCACTTTGGAAAGGCCCCCACCGTTGGGCACCGCCGCCACGTGAGGCACAGACTGAGTGGGAGATTTAGGTTCACACTTGGCAGTAACAGGGGCCGAGGCACCCAGCATGGGGCCCCGGATGAGGGTGGAAATGGGTAAGGGTTGAATCCTCTCACTGTCGCTCTCTGACCGCGAGCGCTTCCGGCTGGACCGTGGCACTCTCGGTGTCACAGCAGAACAGGGTGTTCCCAAAGACTGTGGATTTTTTGGGGATGTTGGGTGCTGGGGCACGAGAACCTCCTGTGAATCATGCGGGGGCGAGGAGAGCTGTTGCGTGGAGTCCACAGAGGTGGCTGAGGTGCTGAATGGTCCATTTAAGTTTCCAGAAGGCTCAAGTGTTGACTGTAGGATAGCAGAACATTCATCCTGGGGGGCATGGTCTGGTTCTAGAGTCCTGAGTACCTCTTCTACACTCAAGAGGAGAGTTCCACCATCATGCTTAATGTCCCCTCCAAAACCACAAATGTCCATGGTGCTGGTACAGAGCTCCTCATCCGCAGCTGTCACAGGTTTACACACCGGGATCTCATTATTGAAACTCTCCAGCTTCACCACCTCGCTCCCACTATCCACTGGGTCAGGAACACTGGCCTCCAGTGAAGGTAAACTGGCAGTCAGTTCCTCGACGTTGGTCAAACCGTTACAGTCCTGGAGACAATTCACCCCTAGAGGACTGAGGCCTTGCTCCTTGAGCTCTGCTGACTGGCGCTCATCAGGGAGTGTTTCTGACGTTGAGGGTGTAGGGGTCTGGTTTGTCGAGCTCAGAGAGAGAGGTTCCTCCCCCTGTCTGTTGTCCAGTGAGAGGCACTCATTCAGCAGAGCCAGTATTTCTGGGGCCCCTCCCACAGTGCTGGAAATGTGCTGGGAGAGAGGAGAGCGTGTGATGTACTCGCACAGCTTTCTGTAGCAGTCCACCAGGATACACAGCTGCTTATTCTCCTCAAACTGCTCATAGTCTTTACACCAGCTGCAGGACGGTTTCATGATCATCTTTTTGCCTTTACACGATTTACAGACATAGTGCTGACATGAAGAGCTGGTTGGAGCTATTGGATCTTGGAGCAAATTACCTAAAAAGAGAAAAAATTAAAAACATGATAATGAACAACGCAACAAATTATTCCACGGCTAGATGTTGCAATTCATCAGCAATATAAACAACCTCCTTTTGCACTTTGTACCTTTGAAATGATCAATCTAAACGGAGCAAAATAATGCAACTAGAAATGTACTGAACGTAGATAAACATACAGGAGCATGAGGACTGCAACACTCAACAGAAGCTCCACATATACCCGGTCATGTGACGCTGCATGATCATATCACACACTCACATATGGTTAGCAGAAGTCCTTTATAAACACATGCACATCTGTAACATACACATGCACTGATGAATGCAAATATACATCAATTTACTGCAAATGAAAGACAACATTGACAACTCAACAGAACATAGTGCACATTATCTGTAAGACAGATCTGATCACAGATCTGCAAAAAGGAAACTTGGTAATTAAATGCATGCTCTAAAATGCTTGCATTTGCAATGTTAACTGGACACGGATCTCCGTGCTGTTTACAGACGCCCGTGCGTGTCCTCATGTGTCAGGGATGTGTGTGGGGACTCGGTGGGGGTGTGTCAGCGATCATGCGTCCTCACACATGCAGAACAAGAAACGTGAAGCTCACCACACACAAGACAAGCGAGGGACTGTCTGAAGAACGGCAAGAGCTTAGAGACGTCCGCCAGCGCCCGCGGGTCCCGTGGATCACACTGCAGAACCGACCGACAAGCTGACACGTAGAGAGCCGTCGCATTCACCGGGTTCATCTCAGCAGCGTCGTGCTCGACGGATCCGGTCCGAAAGAGAAAAGGATTCAGTCCCGCCGGCAGCGCTCGTACCATCAATGTGATGAACCGGCGCTCGCGGTTCCGTCCGCCGTGAAACGCGTCACGCGCGCGGGGAAGCGTTCCGCAGACTGTCGGTGCACAATCACGCACGATCGGCCTCTTCCACCCGCTCCATCTTAACGTTTGCCCCTCTTCCACGGCACGAAGTGCCCCCGAATCACCGTCATCATCATCGTCGTCGTCGTCGTGGGGTTAAAATCGTCCACTGTGACTCAAAAACCACGAACGCGAAACATGTTCAGCGACCCTCCGTACAAAACCTCGTCGGCTGACTGAATTGCTCTCCGCCCGGCCGGACACGATCAGCCTCTCGCTCTCATTCCGGGGAAACGCGCTGCTGTTCCGCTCCCCGCCGTGCATGTGCGGGATCGCCCTCGGATCACGGACCCGTCCGGTGTTGTCTCTGCATGGCGCTGCAGAAAAGAGAAACGGGCCGCTTTTGCGGATGAAAGTGCGAATGATGCTGCGGGTCGCCCGTAGCGCAGCGGCGTGAGAGCCCGTGTGACGGTGCTGACACCGGCCGCCAGCGAGAGCTGCGCCTCCGGGATGTCGGCAACCAAAACAGGCCGCTTCTCCTGAGATTTCTCCTGCGCTTGTTCGGAGGCGAGGGAAGCGTCACGGCGGATTAATGGAGCGCTTGCGCATCCGCAGCACACGCGTACAAACGAATCGTCTGCAGATCAATAAATATTGATTAAGCGCGAGCGAAGCGCTTCTCCCTCCCGTCCCCTCCGCGTCTGAACCACATCTCGCGAGAGCGGCGCAAGAAACGCTACGGGAGGAGGGCGCCGCCGTGCAAATATCGCGATGCCGCGTCTCGTTTGGGAGGCGGTCGTGTGACTCGCGGGAAGGATCGCACAGCTGTGCGGGACCGTCGGTTTCCATGGTTACGTTGCGGGATGAAGCGGTCCAGTCGCAGACGTGGGATCAGACGTCGAAATACTTTTGCATCCGTCCATCAATTCCAACGCGTTTTAATTTACTTTAATATACAACACATCACTCAGCGCTAAATATGGACTACGAATAAACATCTGCTACAACATAGAAAAAGCGTGTTCTCTACAGAAGCAGGTCACTTATAACGCCAAAATATAAAACAAATCATTAGAAAACGGTAATAGATGTTACCTGGCTTTCAGGGTTTGCCTCTCGTGACGTCACTAGTAAACAACTTTGTGACGTGTAGTAATTAACGTCTAGAAAAGGAACACGGAATAACCTGCCGTCCTAAAACAGGATTTTTTCACAAACCATTGTTTAATTTTAATCAGAGGAACAGGATATATCTAAAGCATTACTTGGCTAACTTTCTCTTAATACAGAATGACGGTATACGAGGAAAATGTTTTTCACTGTCAGATACGTTCAAGCGTTGCGTTTGTAAATACAACAGCGCCATCTACAGCTCAGATGACCTGAGAATGAGTTTATCTGTTGTGTCGCATGTAACAATCAGTCAGTGTATTAGAAGTAAGACCTGCTTAAAGTTATTTTTAAATACTTTTATTTAAACATTTCTGTAAAAAAAAAGCAATGTATGAACAGTCAAAAGATTAAAATAATGATAATCCCACTGTTTAATCAGAGAACTGCATCTAAAAGCATGGTTCTGATCTCCCTCTATTCAGTATCAAACAGACTCTAGGAAAACCTGCCTTCTGAATTTTCAGACGGACAATCAGGTCCATTAAACATGCAACATCATTCACATCAAAACAGTACTGTGTGAAACAATCACTGAGCAGATTATAACCAGAGGTAAATGTCTTTTAAATGACGACACATTCATCAACAAAACACGACTAGTGTGAGTGAACCTGTACTCCTGTATACATCACAATAAATGCAGTTTCTGTATAAACGTGTTATATATTTTAACAGTTTTGGTATTATAGTTGTTCTGAACAAATGTGGCCTTTATCAGTCTGATAAATTCATCAATTTTTTCAACATCAAATTCAAACCACATTAAAAATACAAAATATTTTGCACTAGTCGGCCACATAAAGGCCAACTAAATACCTGGACAGACTTGAGAAGAAAAGGATTATGGCCTCACCCTGTCTTTTCTTCCTGAAGAGTCAGCCGGAAAACAAACCCAGAACATGAAAAGCTAAAAAAATCTGTAGCCAGAAGTTGCACAGCTGTGAAAAGTCTGTCTGAACAATTTCAGATGAAATCAATTTGCTTTGAGAAACCAGAGGATGTGAAACTGAGAGGAACCAGTGCTGCAGATGTATAACACCATTAAAAGAGCAGCACAGATTATTACAGACGCTCCACTCAGTCACTGAGGAAATGCACACAATGAGATTGTGACTTGGCCAAACTGACAACTAAGACAGGAGGCCCACACATTCCCGAACAGTTGTGTGAAACTGTTATTAAAACACAAACTAACATTGTGATTCTTGTTGGTTGCTGGTTGTTATCACCCTCAGAAGCTGCAGTTTCACTCAGAACATCTGCATTCCGAATCCCTAAAGAAAAGAAACAGGTAAACAAGATGACGATTAGTGTTTTTTTTCTCTACAAGAGATTCAAGCAAAATCAATTAATAAACTGCTCAAATGAAAACTGCTTTGTGCTGTGGATAAGTTTGATTATTCTACTAACACCTACATTGTTAAACCTACATACAATTTACACCTAAATTATTGATTTTATTAACTGGATGCTCTTACAGAATCATCTTCCATTATGGCTGTGGAGTCGAAAAAGTCTGGTCTGAGTTCTGTTCTCTCTCTCCTGTTCCTGGATGCCGGCTAAATGTGAAAAGGTCAGAGAGAAATTACATACAGTAACTGCAAAGAAACCATTTTAAAGACCAACAGATGAAATCTGGTCTTGGGCTGTTGCCAGAAATGTTACACATATCCCTGAGAACCTCAGCAGAGATCATCTGCATCTGTGGATTCTTACCAGGTCTATCACCATGGTGTCCTCAAACTCCTCGTTCATGTCCTCCAGCTGTCCACGCGATGACATCATTACATCTTCAAAGATGGGTTCAGCATCATCTTCCATGAGGCCTCGTCTGAGGGACAGAACGAATCAAGTTCAAAGGTCTTTAGATGTTACTCCTGGCAAAGTATGTAATTAACACAAGACATCCTCTAATCTCAGGGTTCTGATGGGGCGCTCACCCTTCCAGTGAGAACCCTGCTGGTCAACTAAATAATGAAAAAGACTCATCCTAACACACAAGTCAACGATCCATACAAGTCTTAAATTCCTACAGCATGAACTACATTCACAATCGTTTTCACTTTATATTCATGCATCCGCTTACAACTGTAAACAATTTAGTTTTATAGCTAATTCATTATTTTACCTGATGAGAGATTTATTGATTATGATGATTATATAAATTCCTGTTATGGCAGTGAGGGGGGTAATGATTACAGTAATGAACAGTCTCTTGACGTATGGCTTTAGTAAATGTGTGCTTTCTGCGGCGTCAGCCGTTTGTCACAGTAATCAGTGCAAGTACATACATCTGCTGTCTCACTCCTCCACTGCGAGACTTCATGTAGTTCATGCCGCCTCTCTCCTTTCTGTTTACCTCCTCCATCTTCTGCTGCTGCCCCAACCAAGACATCTGCATCTGAGGACTGAACACAATCACATTCAAACAATGCTCAGCAGAATCATGGACTGCATCAGTAAAACAAGAGATTGTTTTGCTGGGATTTTCAGCTTTACTTGTGCATATAGTCGGGTTCTGAGCCAGGTTCTGATGAGTCCTGGTCTGGGATGTGTTCTGCTGCCTCCCTGGGGTTTTCTCTCAGGACTGTGGACGTGAGCTGTGGGTTGTGGAGGCCCCCTGGTGTCTGGAGGGTGTCATTGCGAATCACCCATGAGCTGTCCACACTCTCCTCTGTAACATGACACAGGACACGGCCAATCAGATAAACCTGTGATGACTACCACAATGTATTAAGGCATTTTAAATGTAGTCTGGATTTTTACCAGTGTATTAAGACGTTAATTTTAACATGTTTATTAGCTTGTTTGAGTTGTAACAGTCATGTTTTCTACCATCTGGGCGTCTCTTGTGCTGTGGCGGCCGGCCTCTTTTGCTACGAGCTGTGCTGGCTTTACTGGTGGTGCTTCCTGTTGTGACAGACATGCGGTCATCATCTCCACCTGTCAACAGAGAGTTCCTGTACGCAATGAGAGGCAACCACACATCCTCTCTCCTCTCCATCATATACTCCGTCATGAATTTTTCCAGGTAGGAATGCCTGTGGCAGAAGGGAGAGCAGATCAAACACACATTTCAACAGCAGGATGAATACACAACCAGAAAAAACACTTGTCCAAACTTTTGACTGAACATTCTCACAAAAACAGAAACAGTTTGCACTCTTTCTGTGTGTTTTCTGTACTTACACAGTCTTCTTGTCCTGCCGCAGGAGTTTGGAGGAGAACTCACAGAGAACTTCCAGGAAGGCCAGATTGGGTGGCGGGAATTCTGGTCCTTTTGGATTTGGGACCATGAAGGCGAACTCAATCCCATCTCTAGGGTAGGAATAATATATTCTTAAGAATAATTTAGAACATGCGTTTAAAAATAAAGCTCATGATCTGCATAGCTTCTTACTTGTGCAGAGTGGCCACAGCCTCCCTGGTTTTGATCTGGTCCAGCCCAAACGTGAGTGCAAAACGCCGGGCCAGTTCCTTAATGCCACTGACGTATGAAGAGGTTCGGTCCAGGTTGGGTCCTTGGTCCTGGACGAGCTCTTTGAAGAGCTGCAAGCAGGAAAAGAGTCAAATCAGAAAGATGATTCCTGAACCTGAACCAAAATCTGTAATCGGATGCAAAAATGAGCAGCTCTTAAAATCATTTCCTGTACCTGCTGCAAGCTGAGCACAAGAGTCTTTGCACACTGGATCTTGTCCATCTGTCTGGTCTTACTCAAGGTTTCTTTGATGATGTCTCCATAGTCATTGTAATACTGAAAACAAACAGCAGCCTCATGAATCATTTTTACACCAGTGCTGGATGTTGTTTAAATAATGATGGGGATTTTTCATACCTTCATGTATTGTTTGAAGATGTCTGCAGCTGCTGTCATGTCTATGATGTCATAGATGATGAGTTTGCAGAAGGCTGCCAGAAGATTTCTCCTCTTGTGAAGAGCCTCGATCTTATTGGCTTCATCCTCCTCATCACCCTCTGAACCAAACAAAGTGTTCAAATTGAAAACTTAGTTTGAGTCCGTTTAAAAACTTGAATGGAATTGTTGAATTGTCTTGAATTGTTCTTTTGTTCTATTGTACGTGTATAGATGTTTTAATTTTAGTATGTGTGATCCCAAGCTGTAGCAGTGTCAATATTTCTAAACAGAGGCTGAAAAGTGTATAGCTGAGTATCTAATTTGAAAATCAGATATCTGTAATCTGTAACTGTAAACAAACAAACAAACAAAACCCTATTTCAGACTGACTGAAAATATGTACAAGGCCTGACACACACCCATGCTCTGACTCTCATCATCCTGGTCAATGAACACGTGGTCCAGGACAAAGTTCAGCAGCTCATTCTGCAGAGTGTTGTCTGGAGTGAAGACCAGTGGCTGCAGAGCTTCTCGACTGCCAGAGATTAGCTGGTGACTGAAGATCATCAGCAGGTCACAGAGCAACATAAACGCCTGAGATCATCAAACACACAAACTCCTGCTATTAAAACCAGCGGCATCCATTTCATATGGGCAGGCTGGAGCATGCATTGAGTTAAGATACATCATTAAAGAATCACAGCAGAGATACCGTTTGTTAAAGTTAAGATCACTATAACGGATTTCTGCATTGCATTTAATGAAACAGAACTGTTGCTGCTCACCTGATCTTTGACGGGTGTGTTTACATTAGACATACACTGCTGGCACACTGCTAGAAAAGATTTCACCACCCTCCTCAATGCCACCAGGTCATCCTGCCAAAAAAACAACACAACACAGTTTCACACCACATATTTCCAAGAGAATGTTGAAAAAACAAAATCTGTGTATGATGGAACATTGTGTAAGAATCAGAGCATCGTGATTGTGTGAGGCTCAGAACATCATGTGAGATTCATCTGCTGCACCTTTGATGAAGATGCTTCAGTGGTTTTCACCAGCTGCCACAGGATGGAGTAATGAGAGCACTGCAGAGCCTGAACTGCAATCTGAACACACATCAGCAAAAACACTTTATTACTCAATGAAATGCAGAAAAGCCTGTTTTTTGCATGTGTTTAAAATATACATTCAAGTTCACAGGGTGTGGCATTGTCCCTTAACACAAGTGTGATTTCGTTTGTTATCCAGGTTAATGCTTTTGAGTATTACATAAGCTATTTCTATTCAAAACACATTTATGTAAATATGACTAAATAATGTCAGGAAAAGCATAACAGGGTCAGACATCTTTACCTGCTCTGGCATGGAGCCCTGCTCAATCCCCATCTTTAACAATCGATAGCAGTTTTTGAAAAGGTCCCACTTTGTAAGGTCATGTGCACTACAAAGCAAACAAAACAAACCTGAGGCTCAAGCGCAACACAACAGCAACACACAATCTCTGCACAAAGACAAGATGAAAGGGTGAAACGTTCGTACTTGTGGAAAGCTGTGAGCTTCTTTAAGGTTGAGAGAACATTGTAAATGTCGTCGTCATCTGCTTCATCCCCCTGAGAGCAGAAAACAAGTGAATTAACAACACAATCATTCAAACGTTCATTCTGAAGCTCTGAGTTGAATTTCTCCTTTAACCTCCTGCAGGAGGTCTTCAACTGAGTGAGCGAATCTGTCTGTGAGCTCGTCGATGAGCTGGCTGCGGGCGATGTCAACGCGGTTCATGATGGTGTACTCCTCACTGCACAGGATGCTGTAGGTCTTGCTGCACGCCTCCAACACTTCAGTCTCTGTGTGCTTCTCCACCACCACACGGATCTGCTTCAGCAGAGCATCTAGATGCTGAACACCAAGAATATGAGAGAGAGAGAGAGAGAGAGAGAGAGAGAGAGAGAGAGCTTTAGTTGCCACCACAAGGCTAGGGTGCTGTGGGTAGTTTCCAGGGTGTTGCTACACAGTTGCTTACTGCACTGAGTCAGTGCAGAATGTCTCTGTGATATTCTGGACCTTAGATATGAGCAAGAGGTTAAGAGCCACAGACTCAACAACTGACCTTCTCCATTCGTCCTGAACTGTAGACTTCAAGATCAAAGTACTGTGCGATCTGAAGGAGATTCGCCACCTTTTCAGCATCAGCCTGATACTGAAAGACAAAACAAGAAACAAAATGAAGCGTTTCATTCAAACTCTGAGGACTAAAGCTGGTACTCTGGTGCTCCACCTTTGACAGCAGCATGGGCAGAGCAACAATTAAATGTTCGGTCAGTTTGTTCTTATCATCTGTCTGAGTCTTCTTCTCTTTGGCAGTCAGGACCTAAAGGGAGCACAGAAAGCCAAGAGAAAGTCATCAGACCTGATGTCTGTAACATGTGACAGTGTTGACAGTGAAGGGTCTTGAGATGGCAGAGCGTACTCTCTTTCCTGTTCCTCTGCCCACAGGTGGATGAGCTTCAGATGCTTGTCTGATGGTGCAGACCATGAGCTCGATCAGGGCGCTCTCGTGTCTGTCTCCCATCACTGCAACAGAACCCACAATCACACAATGCTGATGAGGAACATCCTGAAGATGTCTAACAGAGAAACACAAAGGTGTGTGAAGGATGCTGTACCCTCTTCTCCCTGCACAGGCTCCTCCAGCAGCTGCTCCACCATACAGTCCCAATCCTTCAGCAGATCCTGTGAGCTGTCCCACAGACTGTCCACCAGATACGCTGCATGCTCATGAAGCTGAAGAACAGAACCAGAATCAGAGCTGAGCAAAAGACTCAGTTTAAATTCTTTAGATGAGTTTAACTGGCCACATCCCATTAAAATGAAATATACTGAATTCTAATAAAATAAACCAACAGTCTGGTGAGTATGAATGGTGAGTGCAGGGTCACATAAACCTTTACAGTCTGGCTTACTGCCCAGTTTCTCACCTCACTCTCCAGGAAGAACAGCACTAGCATTCTGATCAGGTTCCCATTGGGACTGTTTCTGCCTCGTCTCTTGGCCAAAGCCTCTTCAGCCTGAGGATCATGCCTGCTGAACAACCTGCAACCAGACAAACCAAAACATGAAACCAAAACATGAACAAAACAAAACAGATGGGCACATTTGGGGATTTGAATGCGTCATTATGATATCTGAAAGTAAAACACTCATTCATCTCACTTTCTGTGGAGGAACTCTCCGGCTGCCACGGCAACGGGACGATGGGCTGAATAGACTAGATGGTAGACGTTCTCACAGTCTTCATTTGACAGAGCGTCCTCGCTATCACTAAACACAGAAACAGATGAGAGGCATTAAAAGTCAGGCAGGTGAAGTTTATTACGAAATGCTGAGAAATACTCACTGAAGAATCAAAGTAACGAGTCGTATGGCCTCTACCGCCACATCATACTCCTTATCCAGTGTCATGGACACAATACGGTCCTGAGAGACAGGAAGTGACATCATAATGTTCTGTACTTACGCCTACAGCATTCAGGCATATTTAGATATACCAGGTGTAATACAGGTTGGTGTAAAGGATTTCAGATGGTTGACACACATTTTACCTTAAATCGATTAGTGAAGAGCTCAAGCTTGGGAAAAAGCTCTCTGTTGGTGTAGAGGGTCTGAAGGGCCTTTAGACATTTGAGCCGAACTTCACCTTGCTAACGAAGGACAGAATACAATCTTTTATTAGGATAATATTTTCATTGATTCAACAGTGAGAAACATTTTATTGTTACGTGGCCCACAAGATTTATCAGAGATGGGAAATGAAGTATCATACAAAAGAAAACATAAATACTCACTCTGTCATGTAGCGTCCAGCCAACGTACTTCAAGTAACTATCGTTGAGAAACGCATCGCTGTATAATTTCATCCAAACTCCAATCTCTTCAATGCAAATAGCTCTGATCTCTGCTATGGCATCTCTAAGACAAGCAGGAGAACAGATCATGAAACTTAATATATTTTTACGAAATCACTCTGTTTTCTACCTGCTTGTATTACAGCCACCCACCTGTAACGATGAACAAAAATACCCTTGAAGATCGAGTTCATCATGTTCTCAATCTCATCCTGGTTTTCTTGAAGCTGGATGACCAATGAAACCACAGACAACATTAACAATCTACCTCACAAAAAACAGAACAAGGTTTGGGGATCAAAAGGGACGGCACCTCTTTCCTCTTCTCCAGCAGCAGTTCTAACTTCTCATTGGCTCTTTTCCCTGCAACCTTGTTTCTCTCTGCCTCATACTGCCTCTGTGTGTTATCCTGATTGATGCTGAGATTCAAAGCCACATTCACCAGCGCTGTCATCAGTTTCATAGCTGCAGCACAAAATCAAAAACAAATAGCACATCAATCAACCAATCATCTCATTTTATGAACCTCAACTCAGCATGTTAAAGAAACCAAATGTTTGTGTCTCTTAAAGATGTGTTGCGTTTTGAGTGCTTGACTGACCTGCCAGTGTGCTGGTGTGTCTGAAAGCTCGGACCTGTGAGTCTGAGAGTCCAGTGAGCAAAGAGATGACCGTGTCCATCATGTACTCGTCATAGATGATGCTGTACTGACACTGACGGATCAGAACCATGATGAACTCACAGAAGTTATAGCGGAATTTCTTCCACTGTGGTCCGGCCATTGTCAGGGGGTAGTCACCACTGTCCTGGATTTAAAGATCAGAAGAGCCTCATGAAGAAAACTACTGATTCAAGAACTTACATTAAAATAAATTCAAAACAATGACGAACCTCATCAAATTCCTCTGTCATCTTTCGGATAATTTCTGCATTCTGCATGTTCCTGAACATCTCGATTCTTACAGTGCCTGGAATTCACACGGATTAACATGGAGATATCCAAGTATAACATTTAAGAGTCTGATGATCGCAATGAGGGCTGATTCATACTGAACAAAACAAGCCCATATTTACTTACAGTTGTATTAGGACAAATAAAACATAAAATTACCTTTGCAACCAGAGCAATGAATAAAGAAGTTGATCAGATCTAAAAGTGCCAAATCTCTGTCTTGTTTATAAGATTCAATCCAGTCATCAATAACACTCTGAGAGAAAAGAAACACACAGAGTCATAATGAATGTAATACATATGGACAAGACAGAAATAAACAGCACAGAACCAAAGAGGCATTGTGTTTTCTTGTGTTTACCTGCATGGCACTTCGACCTTGTTTGACCACCTCAAAGAGAGTGCCTGGGTCCGCCCCCTCTCCATTCTGATGGGCTACTCCATTTGGTCTCCGCCCCCCTTTATCAACCGGAGACCTTCGGGCCTTTTTATTGGCCCCCTGGCAGAGAATAGCAGTGTATCAAGACACGTGCCTGACAGCATCAGAAGGTAAACAGTGACATCAGTTGCTCTGATCAGCAGTGGTGATCGTACCCCTTGTTTACCAGGCCTTCCTCTCTTTTTCTTTCCTCTTCCTTCTCCAGAATCGTCCAGTTCACTAACGCTCATGCTCAGACTGATCGTGTCACCCTGTCCGTCATTGGATGAGTCCCTGCAGAGAGCAAACATTTATTAATCCTAATTACATCACAAAGAGCAGTCAAAACACTTACAATGTGTGTATCAGTAAAGAGTTACTGTACTTACTGTAACACAGGAAAGTCTGAATCAATCATGTTGGGTCTCTGAAGAAACTTCTAGAAAGGTATCTGCCAGTGAAGAAGTTGTAAATGTGTTTGAAACAGCCGGTTGAATTAGTGCCAGTAACAATCGTGCAGTTCAGGCCTGGAATGGTTCAACACATAACCTGAGAGTGCAGAAACCAATCAAGATATGATGAGAAACTCAGTTCAACGCAAAACAGCAACTACTGAACTGATCACGTTGCTGTTCACTGAAACATCAGTTAGACATTTAGTATTATGTTTAATGTCTCAGCAACAATTAAACAGACAGTAAAGTTTTCAAAAGAAATAAAAACAAATAAGTGAAATAAAATGCAAAACATATATCAACTTTTAATACTGCTGTTTTAAACCATGACGTTTGAGGAAAGCGAGTAACATTGCACAGCCACTAGGGGCAGCACAAACCATGATTTTTCATTTCAAACAAAACTAGACACAAGATCACAAAATATACAACACCACCAAATAAAATGATTTACAGCATTTATATATGCGTTACGTGCAAAAATACGTCTTAATCACTTGTATGTAAGTGTATTGTGTATTTGCTGTGACTATAATAAAACCATTTGCAAACAGTAAAACAGCCATTAGGGGGCAGCCCAAGCATGGCTTTTCCCCATTGCTGTGGAAACAGCACAAATGGAGGCAGACAGGACTACCAAACAAATGCATGTCAATCAGAAATAAGATTGATCAAGATCTAAACAGGACTGGTGTATTTTTACACCATTGCATGATATTAGCAACACTGATTTTCTCACACAGTGATTCACACAGTCCAGCTGGATGAACTTCACACATGACTTCATCGTAACCAACACAAGATGGCTCCCCACCCCCAGAGCACAGCTTCCAGAGCGGAGAGCTATCTGTGCATGCTGAGGATCAACTCATGATTACACGCAGAAGAAATCCCTGCGATACGAGACACAGTCAAAGAGAGGTTTTACAACAAACAACTGCTGTAAACTACCATTGTGAGTGCATGCGCACAGATTTATGTAAAAACAAAACTCAATGTGGCGTTTGTAATGCAACCCACCCCTCCCCCATACAAATCTGGAGATCTCGGTGAATATGGCCCATGCTGAAACTCTGGGCTTCTGCTTCAGAGGAGGTCATTTCAACCATCAAACTCAACATCTGAACGTTATACAACCACACCAGAGACGGCAGGGTACAGAAGATGATGCTTTTACTCAGGAGCAGTGAAATAAAGACAAATTCTGTTCTCTTCATACATGCTGTCTGATAAATAACTGATGTTGGACCAGAGCCGAGGACAGGAAAATGTCATTTCCACCTCAGCTGTGGAGGCTGCTGACGGTGAATACATTCAGGAGTAACAGAATCTAAATGAAGGCAATGACAATGTTAGAAATAAACAATGGCAGAAAATGATTCATGGTTTGTAGTATTAAAGAAAACCGTATCTCCCAACTGTTTTCTTTTTTATTTCTTTTTAATAATCTTTCCAAAAGAGAGACTTTATTTCTTTTTTAAATAATTTTTTGGTATGTTTGCATCATTAGCAGCACCAAACCAAATTGCAAAGTAATTTTTCCTGACAGTTGATACCCAACAAACACAAGCGCTGTCATCCACACGGCATCCCATCCCAGACACCTTCACCTCAGTCTCACACATCTGATCAAACCAAAAGTTTGACAATGCGCGGTGGTTTCAACATACAATACTGAAAGTGTCAGACACTTTTAACAGTATTTACAGCTCCAGCTGTGACAGGACACAGCAGTGTAGCATCAGGCATGTCATGTCTACAGAGAGAAGCATGCATTGCAATTCTGTTCAAAACATACAGAGTGGTCAAGTTTTAATGGCTCTCACAGTCAAACTGGACTTTGGATCAGGCCAGTTACAGAACTGCACAGAACCCTGCAGGCCTTTCAATAGACGTGTGCTAACTGAGTTGTAGTGTCTGCAGCACTGGTTCATTACAGTCTGGGGATGCTCTATTAAATGCCTCATGGTGACAGTAATAATGAGGCAATTTCTGGCATCAGACGTGTGAGATGCTTTTAAATCAGTCCTATTAAAGCTTTATTCTCCATAAACAGTAACTGGCTGTTGTGCTGAGTTGTGTAAATTTATTTAAATCACTCTGGGCACTTTATTGAACCATTAATGGAGTAAACAAGAGAGAAAACCACACAGCCTGTGTATCATTTAAATTATCATTAGATCACCTGTATCTACATTTCTAATTCACATTAACTCACAGAACAGACAGCTGCATTATCTGGTGTACTCGAGAGTAAACGATTCTTTCAGAAGCACCACTAGCAACAAAACACAGCGAGCGGCATCACAGATTTTAGCTACCGTCTCCGACACTGCTGAGAAACACTGCTGACATATACCCTACAGCAGCTTCTGTTTCACTGAAGATTCAATGAAACTGTGAGGACTGTCCTCAGAACAGGGCTGGATGCCAGAGCTGGAAAAAGTTCGCTTTCAACATTTCAAAACCTGATGCTAATGTTTTTAAGTGGTCATTGAGTAAATTAGCATTCTTTTGGTTGCTCAAATGGCAACATTAAGATCATGGGTTCAACTGATGTGGATCAGACACACTTATATGCATGTATAGTTTGTTAAATAACTTTCTTGATCACAACCACACAAACTCACAAAACACAAAGACATTTCACTTAGCAATTATTGTATTAACTATCCTGGTATCTAACAGACCAACTTCCCCTAATTTGTCTCTTTATGTTGTACAACTATCGTATTTAGCAACCATATCCAATCATAGTCTGTACACTGGCCTAGGAGTGAAGAATCTTTATACAGGGTAAATGATAGTGGATTAGAGTGCTGTCATATTTCTCACACAAACACAAGTACACATCGGATCTGTGAA
>JAZGTH010000085.1:1370000-1382500 GCA_036877525.1 Chromobotia macracanthus
ACTCCGGACACAAACATCACACGGGGAGGGAAGAGGCGTGTGGCTCCGGTCCTCATCACATCTCTCTCTGCTGAATATTTCGTATTTCTCACCCTGCGATTCAGCCCGTTTTAAAACACAACACGCTCACTGTCGTGTCGTTGCATCTCGACAACAAACGCTAGTCCGCCGCTTACACATCAGCAAACGGACCCGTGAAGTTCAGCACCGCGCCGGACGTCGAGCAGCTGGCGGTCACCGGACGTTTCATCGCGCTGTGAAAGTTTCCTGCGCGGATCTGTGGCTGTTTTTCTAAGTTTCGTTCGGGTGAAGTGAGACGGCCGGGCCCGCTGAGGTGTCGTGCGCGGAGAGCAGACCCAGGTGAGGGGGACTCGGGGTTAGTTGGCGCTGGTCTCCTCACTGTGACTCCTCGGTGTGGTTTCAGCCTGTCGTTGAGTCTCCATATAAACAATGGACGCGTTTGTGTCGATCATCTGAAGTTAGCGAGTCGAGCTAACTGGGTTCAGGCTAGCTCTCTCACCCGTCTTTAGCATGTAGGCTAACAATTGTGTGTTCCCTGTGCTGTCACAACAGTAACCCGCAGCACAGTCAGTTATAAATCCAGGGGTTTGTTTTCGTTATCTGATCAGAGTTCACTGTGCATTAGTTGGGCTGGTTTAGCTAGCAGCTGTCTGTTGTGTTGGTGGGTTTGGCCTTTCGTGTGCTTTGACGTATGGAGAGGTTTTATATGAAATCTGTTGACGTTTCGTGTTGTTTGATGTAGCTGGCAAATCAGTTGTGCATGTCGTTTTGTGCATTGCTATCCTCTGAACCGTTTTCATGTTTCTGTATTGTCCTAATGTAAACACTCCCCCTGTGTTGAGTACTGACACGAAGGTTAATACGCATTATAATGTGATTAAGTACATGGACACATTGTAAAATGTTTCGTTTCCCTTTCTTGCGTCGTTAATTCAGACTGTAACAGCACCAAATCGTTTTGTTACAAAGCATATGGCACTCTTGATGTGTAAACATGTTTACAGACTGTTTTAGGGACAAGAGTGTACAGATGTGCTTTACTTTTTATAAATTATTAATAAAATTAAACAGAATTTTACTACAGCTAAACAGGTATTTAAAGCCAGCAGCTCTGTAGACATCAGTCAGTTGAATATGACCTTTTTCAGCACGCCAAGTGTTTGTATGTGTTGATGTCAGCTCGTTCAGTGCTTTCCATGGTCAGCTTTACTGTAGTGTAAATTCAACACTTTGGAGGAGAACAACTGTATGTTTGAATTATTATACAGATTTGTTGTCATTTAACAGGATATGGTCTTCAAAATACAGTCAACACTGTTCACTTGCTATTATTTGGCTGGAATTGTTTGCTTTTTATAATGAACTACACTATTATTCTGGAATTATTCTGTTCAGCGTTATGTTGAAGGAAATGGTCTGCAATATCCGAGTCAACTTTTGTCATTGTTATCATGTGTTGAATGTTAAACTTTGCTCTTGCTTTTGTTGCAGTGGAATTATTGTACAGATGTAGTAAATTGCAGGATATGAAATATAAGACCAGTGTCATGTTTCAGTTTTTGTAATGTTTCAGCTGTTATTTAACTAGATTTGTGAGTGTAATCTGTTTGTTTGTCATCACCCACAGTTTCCTGGCAGTGTGGAGAGCTCTGCGTACGGAGCTAGAACCTGGACAGCTCATGACTTCAGACCAGGAAGGAAAAACGATCGTGGAGCCACAGGTGCAGCAGTCACAGGAAGTGAAGGAGCAAGAGATTCCACTTTTGGTAAAGTATACGTCACGTATTGCCGGTTTATCTTTATAAACGTGTTGCGTATCAATGGACTGATTAGGGACTGAAAGCCTACTAACAAACCAGCTGAGACGCCCCTCCCAGCTTTGGGTTTTGTGAAAAGGCATTTGTGTGAACCACCCTTGTATTTTGGGCCTGTGCCAAGCTGCTGATCGCATTCATACATTGTGAGAGCAGCATCCATTAGAGCACCAATCAGTGGAGCGATTTCACATTTGAGTGATGGGGCAATGTGAGTCACTTGTATAAATTTAAATGTGCTATTTTGGGGCTTGGGAGGGGGCTAAACAGGCACAGTGTGCGCCTCATCTCTCTTTCCCTGTCTGAGGAGCTTGTGAGAGGAGTGGCTCAAGTTTTTGTGTTTCTTCTGCAACATTAAAATATGGGGTGTTGTTTCAGCAAGGAGTTGAATCCTAATCTGGTCAGCAAGAGATTGAGTCTCCTTCAAGCAGCGATTCCGAACCATTCTATGGAAAAAGACGCAGGAGATGCCGATTGGTCTGCAACTGATCTGGCTGAAGAGAAGCCTGATCAAAATTGGATCCTCAATGCTGCTTTAGACGCCAGGAGTGATGGTTCCACTTCCAGCACAAACTCCTCAGCAAGTCTCTGTGTCATTAAAGAGGGCAGTAACAGCGTACAGGAAGGGACCGTGACTTGGGACGAGTCTGCAGTGCAAAAAGGAAATGTGGGAGAAATGAAGAAAACACTGGACTCTGTGAAACGAAGAAGAGCCAAAACTGCCATGAGAGCAGAATGGTTCTGTGAAGGCCCACCATCTCCTGAAGCTTTAAAAGACTACAGGAGTGAGAATGCCACACTTGGAAACAATTGGTCATGCTATTCACGCAATCAACACTTGGATGTCTCTGTTCATGCAAAAGAGGAACAAGTAAACGCATCATGGGAAGTGCACGGAGAGCAATCAAAATATGCGTCCACTCCAAAACAAGTCCCCTCTCTGCTCAGTAAACATTATGGGAGCCCAGCGAAGCCGTATGACTCAGTGGAGGGAAATTCTGAGCTGTCAATTACCAAGCACGACTTTAAAAGTGAGCAGAGTTTCCGCAGCACCTGCCTGATTGATTTGGAGGATCTCAGGAGTGAATGTGGGCACCAGTCTGTGACAGAGACTGACGCAGTCAGGTTCACAAGTGCACCAGCTGTCTCTGAAAAGGCTCTGTTTGATCATTCATTACTCCTGACAGACCACAAAATATCAGATTCAAGCTATTTATGTGAAATTACAGCATCACAACAAACAGTGAAATGTCCTTTAGAGAGACGGGTTACAGAGTGTTCTATGATTCTACCAGTAAATTTAACACTTTCAAATGAAATAATTGCTCTCCTAGATCCTGTTAAAATATTTCCTGGCCAGAAAAATGAAAACCCTTTATCAGAAAATGTTTCTAGTTCTTGTAAAGATACAGAGAACACATGTGCAGCTGAAAACACTGGTCACAAAGAAGACAATCATGTTGCCTGTATTCCTTGTTCTCCAGAGGTTGCCACTGATCAAACATCTCTACATCTGCTGGAACAGATTGGACAGGTGTCTATACTGAGGTCAAGTCCAGATAGCACATGGTCACGGGGGAGACCTTGGAGACATACTTAAAAATCATCAAGATGCTTGTGATGATGCTCTGGTTACAGGAACACAGATGTGGAGCATGAACCACAGGGATACGACAGAGGTTTGGATGGATGTGTCTTGAGATCACCTTAGCAAGACTCCAGTGGTCCTCCAGATATTCTAAAGTCAGGAGTTGAATTTGAATCTGAACAAAAACAGTTTGATTGAAGAGGGTAGAGAATGTGTGTGTAGATGTTGAGCAGGATATCCAGACTGATGTGTTAGATAATGCTGATTATGTTGTTTCGTCCCACAGCAACAGAGCAGATGTTTCTTCAGGCTTTAATGCAGCTATCATGAAGTTTAATCAGTGTGATGTTCATATTAAAAAAGATAACAAGAAACCCTGCTGGAACTGTTTCATACATCTCCTGTCAGAACATCTGCATCAGAAAACGTAGCTGAGACAGAAGAGCAAAGGTTTCTCTCTACAGATGTCTCTCAAAAAGCAGAACTATTAAAACAACTTTGTAAAAGTCCATCGGTAAGAGATCAATCAGACAGTTTGTCAGACTCCATGACTCCATTTCAGCTGCCCACGGTGCACACCTCGAACCTCGGAATCTTGGAAGTCACTGATAAATGTGATGAAAACGGTGCAGGTGATTATCAAAATATACGTTTTTCTTCTGTTGTTGAAGTTGTTTCCACAAACTTTTTGCCTACAACTGGTTCTGACCGCTATGTGGAGACAGATCTCACTCAGAGCAATGAAAAACTGTTTCAAACCGTAATATTTTTGAAGTGAGATACTTAATACAGGTGGGAACTGAACTGCCTGCAGCAGCACTGGACAAAGAAACAAGAGCGAGTTGTTTACAGCATGAACAGATGGATATTGCCGGTGTTTGTTTCAGTGAGGATGAACAGAAGGGACTGAATGAGGTTTGTTTATGTGCAGATGAAGCAGAAGCAGAAATATCTGAACCACAGGGGCTTAAGCCAACTGTGGAGTTGCCTGGTTGCCTAAATGACATCGTTTCCTACAGTGACTGTGTGGAGTCTGTTCGTTTTGCTGGCAGTGATGCACATACAGTGTCTGATGGGTTACACCAAACTGAAGTTTCAGGGAACCTCAATTGCTCTTCATTGGCAATAGACTGCATGAAAATGAAACGTGCTAATGTCAGTGACACACACAGTTCTTCATGTAGGTGCAGTGAGGAGCACAGAGATCATCAAGACATGTGTGTTCAGTTCTGAAACAGGAGGAGCTCTAGTTGACTGCAGCGTTTGTCTTGTGAACACTGCAGAACTGTCATGTGAAACTGGAGTGATGCAGTCATATGACATACAAAGACCACAGGAGTAAATCTCCAGGAGAGATCTCCAACTCCCGTACCTCACCATGCTCAGACTCCACCACACGACTCTTCTGTCTGCAGTCTCAGAGCCCTTCACTTTGATCAGTCCAACTTGATTTCAGAAGACATCGTTTATATGAGTGATAAAGTTGATTTAGTAAACAAAGCAATTTAGTTACCGCTTGAGCTTGAGCTTGATATTTATGTCACAACACCATCTTATGAGATACACTTTCTCAACAACTTTGAATTCACAGTTCCCATTCAGACTGAAAGCTGTCAGGACTTGGTCTGTGTTGATGAACTGGAGGGTGAGCGAGGCATGATGAACATGGTGACAGATCTTCTGGGAAAATCAGAGATGAGTGATGATGTGGACTGTTCTCACCGCCTTCCAGCGTGGGCAAAAGATCCACATGGCTTGTTTCCTGATACCCAGAGAGACTCATGTGCTTTGATGTTAGCGTGGGATCATGATGTTTGTTGTGATGAACATTATTGTGCAGCAGGATTGTCAATCTGACACCACTGTTGAAGCAGAGTACTTCCAGACCTCCATGGCGTTTAAAACACCTGACCCTTATAACCTGTTCATGAATGATGGAGCTTGTGTTTGGGACTGGCAGAATACTTACACTGATCTTGTGAGTAGGTTCTGCCGGTGTGTTTTACGTTTTCACAGTTTCTGGGATCAGTGTGTATGTGAATGTTATTTATATGATGTGATTTTTAAGGTGTGTCTTGTTGGTCACTGTTGGTCTCTAGATTGAAGTGTACTTGTTCACAGGCTAATTTAAACCACACATTTCTTACTTTTCAGGAATCCTCCAAGATCTCAGACCTCAATCCCAATGCAAAGGCCTGGGCCAGTTACCTGCCTAAACCGCAGGCCTCTGCTCCAACCTGCACAGATTCTCAGCAGTCATGGGCAGAACCGGCTGTTGAAACATCAAACAGCACATCAGGAGGTAAATCACCAGCTGCTACATTTAACATACTTCACCAAAAAAATGAAAATTGCTATTTGTAACTCATGTCGTTGCAAGCCTGCATGACTTTATTTATGTGGAGCATAGAAAGCACCATATAAGTGATCCGTATGATTTGTGTGCTATATTCAGAGTTCTTTGAAAGCTAAATGTGAGAAATCGACTGAAATTTGAGTTGTCCAGCATATATATCAGTGTTTCTCATCCACGGGGCCTCAGCAAACTTCCAAGGGGGACTCAAGGTGATTTGTGGACACAGGGGGGAATGAGTCAAAAAGACTGAGATTTACTAGTATATATAGATATGTATTAGTTTGTAGATGTTTTGATCAGTTTAATTTTTGTGTTTATGGTAGGTTATGATACCAGTGAAGACAAAGGGAAGTGGAATGAGGAACAGCAGGTATCTGCCCCTGTGGAGCTGTCAGAATCGGTGTTTATGGGAAACTCAGCCAGAGAGAAGGCCATTGTGTTAAACCAGAACACCAGTATGAAAGGTAAGAGCCTGTTTGTTCTCTTTCCTTTACTGTCGTCGGTCTGCTCATATTACAGTTGTGTACAGTTCTACTCGCTCACTATAATGCAGGACACCACAGTCAATTACTGCGATTCATTTCAGCTATAGCATACTTAATGAATTGATTGTTAGATTTCTGTGTTCTTTTGGGCAGAAGTGGAGGATTTTGGACAGATGGAGGATCTTCGGGAACAGCTGAAGGCAACACTGGAGTTCTGTCTCTCCAGGTAATTACTAACATTTTCACAACCCATCACATTCAGCTCAACTTTTGATTGCAGCTGGACTTTTCTTCTTTTTTTTTTTTAAACCCTGGACTGACTTGAAATTGTAATATAGCACTGCCATGGTTCCCTGAATAAAGAGCAGTGACTGGATTTTCAAGTGTCAGTTTATCATTCAGATGTTACTGAAGTCACACTTTGTAATTCAGTTTGATCGCCCTGTTATACAGTTGTTCTTTAAAGCAACCATTTTTGTAGTTGGCAGTAGTTGGCAGTAGCAGCAGTTAGCAGTAGTAACTGTGTTGGCAGCACAAAGGTCATGGGTTTGACTCTCAAGGAGCATGCATACTGATCAAATGTACACTTGGAATACATTGTAAGTCACTTGGGATAAACTGTCTGGGATAAATGTGTGAAATGTACATGTTTTTGAGGATGTAGGCATTCAGTCTAACCAGTCTGTGGTGTTTTTCCAGAGAGAATCTAGCAAATGACATGTACCTCATCTCACAAATGGACAGTGACCAGTATGTGCCAATAGTGACATTAGCAAACCTGGATCAAATCAAGAAACTCACCACTGATGTGGATCTCATCGCTGACATCTTAAAGAGTGAGTGTCAGATCAGCAGTGTTGAAAATGGGGATGTCCAGTGTTGTGTTGTGTTTGTTTAGAGTTTTAAATGCATCAGTTTGTTCTGATAGTAACAGTGTGTTGTTGTCACCAGCGCTGCCTCTCGTCCAAGTGGACAAATGTGGAGAAAAAGTGCGACCCAATCAGAACCGCTGTATCGTAATTCTCCGAGAAGTTCCCGAGGCCACTCCCCTGGAGGTACACCACACGACATCACAGTCGTCCATGTGCACTCTGAGAATCGAACCCTTAACCTTAGCATGGCTGGTGTCATGCTCTAACAGATTCTTGGGTTTAGCTGTTTATGGCTCTTTGTTTCTAAATGACATTTGTTTGACTTTCATGTTTTACAGGAAGTTGAAGCACTCTTTAAGAGTGACAACTTACCCAAGTTCATCAGTTGTGAGTTTGCCTACAATGACAACTGGTTTATCACCTTTGAGTCAGAGGCGGATGCTCAGCTGGTAAATGTTTCTCGTTTACTGCTCTTGATTTGATCATGTCAGATTACAGCCTCCAGATTTTTAATGAGCTTCACTTGCTGCTGTTAAACATGCATGCACACATTGTGTTTTTCAGGCATATCAGTATCTCAGAGAGGAAGTGAAAATGTTTCAAGGAAAGCCGATTAAGGTGAGCTGCTGCTTGTGTGACATCACTTAAGGGTTTTTGATGCTCTGTATTATCACTCATTGGCTTTCCCATTGTTGCAGTTACTAATATAATGTTGTTCACACATTTGTCTGTGTTTTAGGCTAGAATAAAGGCCAAGGCCATTGCTGTCAATACCTTTGTGCCAAAAAATGGGTATCGGCCAGTGGACATGTCCTCAAATGTCCAGCAGCGCTACACGCCATACTACATCCCCCCTGTGTATGGAGCACAACATCAGTTTCCTGTTTACCGACTGGTGACGCCGCAGGGCTGGTCAGCTACCCAGAGCTACCTGGACCCCACCCTGGTGAGTACCATGTTCACCATGTGTGGTTTATGGCTGAGAAATATCTATATGAGTGTTCTCTGATTGTTGGGCTGTTGAGTAGAATGTCTGTTCAAATGGTTTAATCTGGCTCCCTGTCCATCAACAGGTTACTCCATTTCCCAGCCCAGCATTTATTAATGGCTTCACTGGTTCTCCAACATTTAAATCAGCCACTTCTCCACTAACTGTCAGACAATATGCACCTCGAAACAGGTACTTGTTTCTTACAGTGCAAACATCTGTGAAAGACATGTATACAGCTCTTTTAACTTAAATAATACACAGTTCACTGCTGCTGGTGTTATCCATTTACATTGCCTCAATACTTGTTGCTGTGTTGATTTTTCCATTTACACCTGTAACTAAGGTTTTTCTCATCTGGATATTGATTTTCGATAGACAGAACTGCATGCATGTGTAAACAAGGTCTAAAACAGTTTGTGATCTGATCATTCAAATCAGTTTGTTGTAAATGCGTGTAGATATGTAGGATTAGTGCTAATCTGTACTGAAAACACTGGATGACATCAAATAACATCATACGTGCCTGTCAATCAACTGCGCATCTCAAGATTGATGTTAACAAAACAGGGACTGCCCGAAAGCTAAGCTGTGTATAACCTCCCCTTTCATCTGGACAGGAAACAAAACACAACACACATTCGACTCATGGCAGAGCGTGGCACCACGCTGCTGGAGAACCCGGCTACTTTCTCTTCCTTCCCTTCAGAGAGAGTCCCCAACGGAACTCGCCCTCCACAGACATATCACTTGAGTAACCGACCTCGATTACCAAGCGGTCTGAGCTATCCTCGCCGGGATCAGATGGGAAGCGGCCGGATGGAGGTGAACGGAGCAGATTACTCACTGAATACAGGACGTGGAAGGTAACACCAGCTGTTGCATACAAACTGATAAAATAGACTAAATTCGTTTCAATGTGAAGTGGAAAATGGTGTTTGCTCCTTATTGCTTGAACTTGATTGTGTTTGTTTGTTTTGAAGAAGGGGCGGCTACGGCTACAGGAAAAGAAGAGAAGACAACAAATTCCCGGTAGGTCATTTTCTTTATTCCAAGTGATTGCTCAGAAAAGTGTTTCTTATTGAATTGAATCGGAATTAAGTGTTCCATAAACACTGTAAAAATGTGGACTATCATAAAAAAAAGGTTGGAAATAAAAATAGTTGGAAATATTTGTCACAGTGTATGTGGAGATGTTGCAGTTCATCTTCTTCATCTGTGTATTTGGCAGAGAGCAGGCACACAGTCGCCCCCTCCTGTTCAGGAGCGCCCTCCCTCCCCCAGCTTTGAGCTGGGCCTGTCTAGCTTCCCTCCTCTGCCGGGAGCTGCGGGAAATCTGAAGCCCGAAGTGAAAGCTGAAAACAGCATTGACAACCGACTGTCTGACATCGTCACGGGAACAGTTAAAGACAAGGTTTTCATTCAATCAGTCTTAACTTTGTTGGTTTAAAGTTTGTTCATTTGATCGCTGCAGCAGAATGTTTTAAATGTTTAAAATTACAGAAAATCTGTAGCAGATCACACATGCTCAAGGGTTTGAACATTAACTCGGGTGTCTGTTCATGCTGTTGTTGTATTATCAGTTTTACAGAGGCGTCTGTGTCTCTCCACAGCCTGTAAATAAGGACGTGGTCGCCAGTCATGTGATTTCAGGGACCTCTACAGACCCCGTTCAGCCTGTTCTCCAGACCTCAGTGGACCAGAAACACTCACCCTCTCCAGCCCTCACACAGTGGGTTCCCTTACCAACATGAATGAAGCAGTGGATCAGTGAAATGCTACAGAAATGTAGAGTACAGCCTCTTTTAAACATGCACTGCCTGTTTGTGATTTTCCAGCCTGACACCTGTAGAACAGCCTGAAGAGAGACAGACGCCTGAAGAGAGACAGACGCCTGCAGAGAAATGTTTAGTTACCCACGCTGCTAAAACAGCACCACTGAACAGTCCAGTGATGGTGAGTGTCAGAATCAACCTGTTAATACTGAAGTTATGCTGATAAAATTCCATCATGAAGCATTGAGAATTGTATTTGAATCAAAACAACTATATTAAACTACTGCCTTGCTGTTGATTGCAAGTTAAACAATATCAGTTTAGTGCAAAATAAGTTGATGTATTCAAATAAACAAAATCACCCTTTACAGAGGTCTGTTGTGAAATCAGCTCTTTCAGAATGTAACAGCAGTGTAATGATATCTGAGCACATTATCTGCATGTAAAAATACATACATTAACACTATCAGAGCATTGGCTTGTATTTGATATAAACGCAGCACAAACACTTGAACAGGTTGTGTTTCAAATGATAAAATAATGACTGTATTGTTCAGAATGTTACTGCTCACTTTTAGCGAAACATACACAAAGACTATGATGAAATCTGTGGTTACTCTACAAAGACATCTGTGAACTTGAGCAGAACTGACTTCCACTTAAATCTACCTCAATACTAGTTGATTAAAATGGTGTAGAAAGGTGAAGCTAGTTCTGAGAAAAGCATCACTTATGTGTTTGCCCTTGTATTGTGTGTTATGAATTTGACATTTTTAACTGTCCAAAAGACAAGTCACCAAATGATGTTTTGGAGCCCACTGTATGCTAAAGTATCCTTTGAATAAAATATCCTGTTTATGCTAAAGTTTTGTTAAGTGATCTGAAAGGAAATGATTGGCCACTATTGTATTCACTGTTTGCCAGTGTCCCCATTAAATTAGGTCATTTTTATGATTAGCATTTCACGACACCAATCCAGGGTTATTTAAATTGTTCCGTTTGATACTTATGTTTGAGCAGGAGCCCCGCAAGCCGAGCTATGCAGAGATCTGTCAGAGGATACGAGAGGCCCCCACACAGCAGCCCTCAGCGGACCCCCGGCCCCCTGGCTCCGACCACATCAAAACCCCCGACAGATGCAGAGAACCAGCGACTGTGCCTGTCAAATCAGCAGCCTGTCCCAGAGAGACACCGAAATGTCACCCGGCTGCTGGAGATCGAGCAAGTGGCTCAGCTTCCTTCCACCAATCCTGAGAGTTCAGGACTGAACGGGAACAAACTCTGTCAGGGCTGCTCGCGTCCCTGCTAACTCACCATCTCTTTACGAGTACACACGTCGACAGCTTGTCACTGGAATCAGGGCCTATAGACAAAAGCACTTGTGCGTAAGGGTTCTCTGAATCATTTTCATTTTCATTTACAAGATGTTTGTTTGTTTGTTTTCTAAGGAAACTGGGTTTAATGAACCAGCACCAGTTGGAGATGAACTGTGTAAATGCGTTATGTCAGAGCTCTTGCTTTTTTTGTTTAAACTTCAGTCCGAGCTGTAGGGAAATGCTGATTTGTGAAAAGTGCTGATCCTGAAACCCTTTATTTTTTTTAACTGATATGTATATAATTTTGCTAACCTTGAGTGTCTTGGTACCGATGTCACCCGGCGTGATTCTGTATTTGCGTCTCTACAGAGCGGTTCGACGGTTCCAGCCATTACAAATGCATGAGTGGGACTTGTTTTGTTTTTATGTTTGGATGTTGCAGCACTGGAGTGATGTTTTGAGCTCTGAATTATTTTTTTACATGCTAATTCTCAATCAGTTGTACTGATGTGATATTGTCGCAGGTGTATGTTTACCTGTCTTTGTGTGCATGCTTTTTATGTTTTTGATTTTTCCCTTGCTCTTTTCTTTTTAACCTTTTAATGGCACACATTATCATTTCTGTACTTGTCATTGTTTTGGGAAGAATCTGCTGTGATGCCTCATCATTCAGTTCTTGAGATCTTCACACTCGGGTCATGAGGGTGGAATGTGCTCATGTGCCTGCTCTGCTGTGATTTAAATGAGAGATGCTGATATGATTTGCTTCTTAGCTTTGTTTCGTTCGTTAACCTGGTGTGGTGCTACGGTTTCGTCACATGCCTAATTTGGTGCTTTATTGATATAAATGGAGGGAAAGACACCAACCTGCACCAATGACTATCTTATGATCTTCACTGATTCGCTTTTATATCACCACATGTATAAGCGTGAGATTGTGTACATCTATATAGTGACGTATACATTGAGTAAAAGATCTGAGTCTTCAGCACACATTAACCGGTGCTGTTTTGTGGCGTTTTCCTTTGTGCATACTTTGTGTTTCAGTGTACATCTCACACTTGTGATCCTCGTTCATGCATCTGTTCATTAGTTCAGTTCTTTGGTTCTCCGTGTTTGAAATTGTCTTGAGCTGAACAAGACAGACCGTTTATTTTGATGTCTTCCTGCAGCATGCAGAACGCTTTGAGATCTTTGTCATGGTCTGTTGTTTATATTCTCTTGTATCTTCCCTGTGACTCGTTTTTGTTTTTCTCTGTTAATCAAAAAAAGTTTTGTTTCTAAA
>JAZGTH010000085.1:1387500-1462500 GCA_036877525.1 Chromobotia macracanthus
TTGAGGCTGTCCTCACACAGGAATATATCTGTGTAGAGATGTTTCACTGCTGTCTGTGTGGATATTCCCACCTTTGACACTGATAGAAATGTTGAAAAACATTCTCCATTTTCTTCATAGAAACAGTTAAATCCTCAAACTTTTTACGTTCATAACAAAGTGGTAACAAAATTTTAGGGCCATGCTCCTCTTTTATTTTTTAATACAGTTTTAATTTAGATGACCAAGCCTAGACTGAGTCTGTAGGCTGTTTTCACACTGTCTGCACTGATTCTGAGGGGATAATATGATAAAACGTGTTAAATACAGCTAAGAGAAGCATACTACACTTTTGATGTTAATGAAGCCGCAAGCATAATCAAGTAGCCAAACCGTTTAATATTTAATAAATACAAAAAAGGCAGGCAGTATTTTGAATTCTATGAATAACATTGTTCAGATTCTGCTTTCTGATCAGCTGCCTGGTCGACAAAGAACATGGTCTCTCATCTTCACATCCTAGAGACTGAAGTCATTATCGAAAGTTTTGTGTCTGACCCTCACTTTTTGCCGTTGTAGTGATGTTGGAATGTTTATTTGAAGTCTTCTGGAGTTTTTATAGCTGCTGTATATATCACAGAAGCAGAGAGAGGAACAGACAGAAGATTCCAGAGGTGTATCAGGGTTCTGATGAGAGCTGACAGACTGTGCAGTGGGGTCGTGGAGGCGTGAGGAGGCGGCGCTGAGGTTGTGTCGCTGCCAGTCACCTGCGCCTGGACACGGAGAGATCATGACATTTACTAAATGCCATAAATCATTTGTAAGATATGACAGACAGACGGCGTTTCACTCGTGTAACTGTAGTTCTGATGCCGGACGTTAGACGCTGGTTGATTTTGTAAAGATCCAGGAGTTTATGTTTGTAGTATCTGAAGATGTAAGTTATCTTGTGCTGGAAGAAACAGGTGCTGTCTCTTGAGTTTCTGTGGGAACAAATACTGCAAGTCCTGCTTTCCTTCTCTAAGTGATATTCTGTAGAAAATACATATGTATAGCATCACATCATAATGTTTTCTCTTCCTTCATCGTGATTCATGATTCTTCATCGTGATTCATGATACTGGAGGTGAATTATAGAAAACCTGTCAAAAACGTGCAGGTCACACATTACCTCCAAAATGAATGAAAGAGAAATGGTGTCAATGGTAAAGTATTTACACTACATATTTTTTGCTGTAGTGCCTTTATGTCAGTTTTAATTAGACAATCATGAGGTCACAGTGTTTTGTTACTGTAATCCAGTGAATATTGATGTTTTTTAAAAATTAATGTTTAAGAATCACCACTGTGAGAAAGTCAAATGTAAAACATGAGTGCTGAGAATGTGGGGCGTAAATATGCAGGAATGGCAGGAAAATAATGTCATGGTTCTTGATTTTGGAGTGAAATATCCTGGAGAGGTTCTCGAGGGTTCTTTCACTCAGAAACAGAACTCACACTTGTGTCTTTTTAACCGCAGATCTCTTTTGACTGCTGTTAGTCTTGTGGGATTATATCATGACCTCCAAACTGATTATCCCCCACTTTTATCCAATCACTGAAGTCCACTGACCTCCTGTGACCTCGCACTCCGAGCAGATGTTAAGATGTAACAGAGAGGATTATTATTATTCCAAAGCTGTTTCTCTTTTTTGCACAAACAAACGTGTTATTTTTCATGAGTATGTATAAATTACAGGATCCTCATTTTTTCAGTGAGGTTGTGACTGAAATTATGGGATTTCAATCACAACCAAGTGGTTGTTGGAATTATGGGATGTGAACTGTAAGATAATCTTGAGGCATCAGTCTGCCAGCCCTGCATAAGTGGAGCCATTGAAGGGGAGGGAGAGAGATTTATGGACGAGCTCAAACTGCTACATTTTATTTCAATCCGAGCTTAAAGCGTGAGATTTTATTCATAAACCCACACTGGCACTTAATAAACAGTCAAATTCACGCCATTTATTAGCGTAGAAGCCACTTATGGCTTTATGAAAGGCAGTAAACAATTTCACACCTTGCTGACTGGCTCCACGGCTGCAGTGAAGCTAAATGTTTTTCTCTCTCGGCTTTTGAGCACATTTCTTATACAGGAAATCGGGCTGCCTGCATATTTTGTGCTGTAGGTCTGTGTTTTTAGACTGTAACTTAACACTGTGTTTGTAACCAGACCCTCATTCGAGAGCACAGCTGCGTGTTTAGCGCGCTGACCGCGCAGCCATGCAGCCAGAAGAAACCTTCACATCCTGCTTGTGCTGACCTTTGACCCCTTTACTAAGTGAAAGGTGTAAGCTCATTTCCCTCGGCTGGTGTCCCTGCAGTCTCTCCTGATTACAGGTTAAAAACGTGCTAAGTAAATAGGAGGGACACACATGCTTGAAGACATCATAATGCATGTTTGGGGCCAGAACATGCTGATAATAATGCAGGACCCAAAATAGTGTCATTTGTCTCCTTGTAGCAGCTGAAAGTGACTTCTGTTTGGAGGATGTGATTTGGACTCTCTCTATTTCTCTCTGTTGATAACGTGCTGGATAAAGCATGTGACTCAGAGAGATGGAGAAAGTTCTTCTGGCCAGTGTGAAGCGTTTCATGTCTGTATCTTCAGATGTTTCCGATAAAGGATTTCAGGAATAAACATTCTTCCTCTTGTGTATGTGGAATGCACAAGGTAACTGCTTGGAAAAGCTGTCGACTCATTCTCTGCTCTAATTCAGCTGTTAAGCCCTGATTAACTTCTAACTGGAGGTACAATTGCAAGTGAATGAGTTTAATAAGTAAATTATCTGAACACATTGGGTTGCACGTGTTCAGTTTGGTGTTAACACTTAACAGATGTATAAGTTGCCTTTCATGAACTCTGCTTATGACTCAAAAAGAAGAATTCTGTTACTATTAAAGAAGCACTATGCAAGTTTACAACAAATAAAGTATAGACGTGTATGGACTTATCCACTGAAAATGTGTGCTGGGGTTTGTGTCTACAGAAGCACTGTCCTCTACCCACGTTTTCTTGTTTTGGGGTTGTTTTAGTTTCTTGTTTTTGTTTCTTTTATTGTGTCGGGGTGCTCGGGATGTTTTTGGAAGGAAACCATTGGCCAGTGGGTGTGTAGCCCCCCCAGCCAATCATGATGTGCAGGAGAGGGGCAGGGGGTTGTCTTCTGCCCGAGAGAAGGGGCTGAGTTGTGCTGAATGTTGTGTTTACAAACAGTAACTGAATTTGTTTTGACCAATAGTATTGTTCACTGCTGTTGTTTTTGGAAGAAAGATATTGTAATACTCCTCCGTGTCATCTGACCACTCATATTTCCTCTAGAAATGTAAAACTGCTGCATGTTGCTGCGCTGACATGCACTGACATCATGATCACGTGATCTGCCGCAGATATGCAGGCAGTTGGGCTGAAATACTGACAGCAGTGTGCGATTTGTGGCACACAGCTGGAGCGCAGCTGCAGCGGCCGTTTCGCCGTCCGTCTCCCGCTGCTATAAGAATGCAGTCATGCAGTCTCAATCAGGTCCTCTGTTTTCATCACAGCGCTGCTCAGGAACAATGCACTTGTGTTTCCAAGCCTGTGGAGAGTCGTTCTCTTTCTTCTTATCTGTCCACTGAGCTTTGATCGGTATCATCACTTCTTTTAAACACCATCTGAAGGCACACAGTGAGCGTTAGGAAAAACTAATATCATATAAACCGGGAGAGATGAAGTGTAAAACAAACACATTAAGAAGGAGAACAAGACAGTAAATCTAGTAAAAGTCGCTTCTTGTATGGAGACAGTCCTTAGAGATTCTGTGAAATAATGAGAGATGAGTTGATGGAGACTAGTTGGTTGGTGAGAACTAGGTTTAGGTGTGTTATATATAATTTTTTTTAAAATAAGGGTTCTGTGTGTGTGTGTGTGTTAAAAAGCAGATTGTGTTTTAGCTGATAGACAGCTGTAAATCCTTTACTGATAAGTTGTGTAGTTTTGTACATCCCTAGAATCAATATACAGTCTTTATTAAAAAGCAGTGAGTTCTGCTGTGCTTATACACACATAATGACGAACAAGCATCAATGATGACAGCAGAGCTTGAGATTTCACTGTAAAATCAGTGTAGTAATGGTGAAATCACTGCGGGAGAGTTTTGAATAGTGGGGATTTTAATCTTAATGAGTTGTGTTGGTATTACACCAGAATAACTTAGCAGAATAACCGACTTGTGATCAGTCCCTTTGGAATGGAGAATGTGCTCTGATATTAGGACAGCTGTAATTAGACATTCCTGTCCAACCAATCAGAATAAAAAGCATTTCTGCTATTTACAGTTTGTTGAAATGGGACTTTCAGTGTTGGGTTGTGTGCAGTGTTGGGTTGCGTGCGCGGCTCTTTCCCAACTGTTTCCCGCAGCTCGTGAATCCATCCAGAGGCGAGCTGCCAAATTTTTGACTTTGTGCAGGTTTATATATCAATGACAAATCCTGGAATATCAGAGCACTGGAATCTGCACCGCCATGTTGAAAGAGAACAGAACTCTGCGTACCATCTCTCCACATGAACTCAAAGAGAAAAAACAGAAGTGATGTGTTGGCGAACGCTCACTGTTTTCAATTTCACATTCTCTGCATGGGAAAGAATGTCTTCTTGTGTGTTTGGACTACAGCACGGGTTGTGAAAGCATTTGTGGACACAGAGTGGTACATTTCTAAAGATGTTTAAATCTAGAACAGAAAGAAAAACAGCAACAGCTTTTCTAAAACCTGCTGAGCTGTCTTACTGTCCGCTCTGTACACAGGCAGCAACCCAAACAGAACTCAGGAGTGACTGAACTGGACCACTCTGCACACCACACAGATAGCTCTTCTCAGCAGAAACAAACAACACTTGACCTGATAATTCATTCCAATACAGTCTGACCTCAGTATGTTGCTAAACTAATGATATAATACTCCAATAAACAGTACAAGTACATAGTTTTATGTTTAAAAAATGGAATAAACTTGTTTTATGAATACTTTCTGTATTGGATGAGCTGTAGGTCTTAATTGTCAACAGTGAATTAATATTCATGTCCTTTAAATGTAAAACGCTGTCTAGTTTGGCAGTTAATTTGGTTTTAGGAAAATATCTGCAATTATTCGGGGATGAAATTTTGCACACTTTGATTTTTTTGACAGATGCTGATAGATCGATGGCTATTTGAACTATAGTCATGCCCCCTGTCAAAGGATGTCTGCAAATGATCTCATTTTTCCACAGCAGACACAATATTGTGACCGGTCAAAGCTTTAAGAAGAATGATATAAAGACAGAATGAAAGACAGAATGAAAGACAGAATGAAAGACAGAAAGATTGGTCTGCCGCTCTGCAGCGCGGCTCTTTCAGGGCAGAAACTGTTTAATTATTCATGTCCTTCAGTCCAGAGGCTCCGCCTCCATGAAACCATGGACATGAATGTCTGTGGATGACAATGCGCTGCATTTACAGGCCTTTCTCAGAGCTCAGGACATGTGAGGTCTGTGGTATGAGGGGCTTTGTGTTTCTGGAGTGTCGAGGGCTGTGCTCTTTCTGCCTGCGTGTTTTTCTCACTGTCAGCCAGTGTCTTGAATTTTTATTCTTTTGTGCATGTTTGAGCTACATCTGTCACTGAATTGACCTCAATTCACCTTTATTCCTGCCGTACCCCTTTGAGCTTGTAGGTGTCTGTACAGTATGTTTGTTAAATGTGATCATTTGTGATTAAATGTGATTGTGTATTACAGCAGGTTGAAACTCCTATTTGTCATCATACGTCACATGGTTGAGTTTTGTATCATGGTTGTGGTATTTCATTGCTTTTCCTTTGAAATGTGTTCATTATGAAAGATCTGTCTCCACAATCTCTCTGTGTCTTCAGAAGTTCACACAGACCATTACTGTAGCCATGGCGGTTTAGACCTTTCAGGCTGCCGTCATCCATCTGTAGGTGATTAAAGTGTTTGTCTTAATGTGCTGTAAAATGCAGGTGTGTTTGTCTTAATGTACTTTAACCACTGTAAGACGTCCAGCTCTGCTTCAGAGATAAGACTCGAGGGTTGATAGCAGTCACACAGGTATTGTAGAGCCCCTGTGTTGATCAATCAGATTTCTGTGTTATCACCAGGGAAAGAATTTCTGGAGCTATTTCACAGTTTCCCTGTTTTATATATTAATATGTAAATATTTAGAGTTTTTTGAAGACCTAGGAGATAGCTTTGTGTGAGAATTTGTGTATGTAAAAGATGTTATTTTGTGACAGTACAAGGTGTCACTGAAGTGTAGGTAGGACTTAGATTTGAAAACTACAACTTTCGCTCCAAAATGTTGAATAATTTCCTGGTCATTTTACGTTACCTTTAAAGTCATCTGTGATGTTTTGTCTCCTCTCACGCCCTGAGGCAGTGAAGCCCAGCCCCTCCAGTGCCTCAGAGACACTCGGACAGCTCTGTCTGGTTAACCTGATTTCCAGTCTCACACCTCTCACTCCACAGCTGACATGCCCACATCACCGGACACGAAACAGAGCCTGTCTCAGTCTGAGGAGCTCTCGAAACATGATCTCTCATTTCCCCACTGGAAGCAGAAATCCATACCAGACTTTAAACAAAAGCAGAGTTTCTTTTCTTTAAGAACCACAGGGATACAAGTGTGGTCTTTTTTTAGTCAAAGTAATCTCCTTTTCCAAACCATCAGAGAACTCTGGATCTCAAAAGAGAGGCTAAGCTTCTATAATCCTGTGTCAGAGCCAATGGTCGCTGCGCTTCTGCAGGTCGCATGTGAAGCTGTGGAAATGTGAATGTAATGGAGCGAAGTTTTTATGAATGGTTGAGAGGTGGATGGGGGGCATGCATGGCTCTGTGAAGTTGCATGAAATGCATTGACATAGAAAGGCTGTTCTTTGGAATATGGGATGCATTCTTCATGATAATGCATTGGTTGGGTTGGGTTGACATTTTGCTCTGTGGTTTTTGGGTCAGCTGCTGTCGGACTCCCTCACCCCAGTGACCACAAGAGACTCTTGTTGTAGGACAGCCTTGTGTTTCCACTAGTCACCCATGTCATGAGTCCTACATCTACAATCTAAAACACAGTCCTTCTGTCCCTGACCAAGATGGTACTACTGTAAATACATTTTTATACTGTTACCATGATAATGACATGTTTTTTAAAAATAATTAAATTTAAAAACTACATATTAGGCATAAACAATAATATTTTGTAACACCATTTAATGTTATGTTTTCTTAATGCCATTTATATTGATTTCTAGAGAACCCAATAATTTTTTAAATACAATGTTTTCACATTGTTTTTAGTTAATGGTACTTATTAATGATTATTAACTCTGTGTACCCTGATTGTGTTTCCTGTGTGTTTGAAAAACAACTTGAACAAAATATTTGTTGTCTGCTTTTTGACTTTCTTTTACTCTGTGTCCCACATTTAGTTCATATTAAGCTGAAATATGGAAATGAAATGTAGAATTGTAATGTGATTAGGCAGGACACACTTGTAGAATAGAGTACCTTGTAGAAGAATAGCCTGTATGTCTGTACCTCAGCAAAGATCTTAAACCTCTATGATAGATCAGTTTTGAAAACTTCACTCAGCAGTGGTTGTGGTAACCGTGTGCAAGAACACTCAAACACACTGTTGTCCCGTGAACACAAGAGCCCATTGATTTGTGTAATGTGTGTTAAAAGACCCTTTTCTCTGGTGCACACAAAGCGGGGAGGTGAGAGGGTTTCTCCTCTCTGCTGTTCTGTCTCTCTCTCAGCATGGTGCGGTCAGGCGTGGCATCACTGGTGTTATATTTCTCTGCAGGTCCACTCTGTGTATGAGTGTGGTTGTGTGATTGTATACCACTGTGAAGACCACGTTCATTAGAAGCTGTTTTGAATCAGAATCTCCCAGCTGCCCAAACGCTTTCTGGGATTAAACTGTTGTCGTAAAGTTCATTTCCCAGATTTGATTCTGCACATCATTGGTTTCCTGCAGTGAGATCACCGGAACTTTTGAAGTAATAATTCTTACCATCAGCACACACAGGATGTATTACTTAAACCTGTTCTGCCTTTTGTACTGGTTTTCCTCAGTTCCTCAGCCAGGGAATGAGGTATGGCCGACCAAACAGAGATGGTGGCTTTTTGTACACGACTGCCTAAACTTGTGTTTTTCTTCTCCATTCTGCTTTTGCTGTGTGACGTATTTCTGAGTGAAACAGAATATTCAATATTCAATATTAAAAATGTGGGGTGGGGCTTAATTTTATCTGTCAGCAGTGGATTGGATAGTGAAACATGGGTGTTACATACTGAAGGGAGCCAGAGCTGAATGTGACGTTTCAGTTGGTTGTTCAGGATACTTTGTTTGATATTAACAGAATCTTTTTCATATTGTCATTAACTGCCAATACAGTATACTGATAACTATTAGCAAGATGTTAGAAAAGCTGCTACAGTAAATTGGTTTACAGTATCTTTACTGTCTGTCTGTCTCTTGTAATCTCTTGTAGTCATTTTAGAGGTTTTTTTTATTATTTTCCTGAAACATTACTAAAACAAACTTCATTTCCTTTATTTCCATTCAACATGCACTGTTGAATGATGCACAGATAAACCAGGAACATGTACTGAGACGGTAAACAGGGTCAGTTCTGATTTCATGTCAATTGTGTTTGTGATCTTCATCTGATCAGCAGGCAGTGGAAGAGCTCGAGTGTCGCCTCTTCACGCGTCTCTGATGTAGTTGATGACAGTGGATGTCTGTGTGGGGTTCTGGGAACGTTTCTCTCCGCCCTGCTCTCAGTGGAGTATTCTTCTACAATATTTCTTCAGTGTGGACTCACTGTAAGAGATTCATGGATTCAGCCTGGGTGTTTATTGTTAGCAGTGTAAAGCCTGTTTGTGTTCAAACCCTGTTTGGAAACTGAATCCTGGTGGTGTTTTCTCATGTGTACATGAAACACATTAACTTTAACATCAAGAGTCACTTTAGATTTGGGCTCTAAACTGGAATTTAAACTCTTCTGGTGATTTAACATCCTGTTTTCATTCATGTTTGACTTACTGAAAATGTTGCTGTTGGTTGTCAGGATGTGCAGAAGTAGATTTTTAAATTCTACTCAGTGGGTTATCCGAATAGCTAGTTAAATAATCGCTCTTAAGGAGGCTCTGTATAAAATAGGTTCAAACAAGAGCATGAGATTTGATTTGACAGTTCTAGAGCTTTCTTAAGGTGATCAATTCAAAGGTAGAAAGACGGATATAGATAAAAGAAAAATTAACTTCTTATAGACTAGTTGATCTCACTAATCTATTGACTGTTGGACGACTAGGAGACTAGTCAGCTGTCATGACCCATTCTTAACCTGTTGTTACCGACTCTGAGACCTGTCTGTCATGTGACTTCACTCAGTGACCTTTGACCTCATTATTAGATGTCCTCTCTAATAACCTGTGTGTGACACAGGCTGTACCGCGTGTGACACAGGCTGTACCGCGTGTGACACAGGCTGTACTGCTGACGCTGTGTGTATGTAAACACAGGTGGGCTCTCTGCACTCCAGTAAGTTTTACCTCAGAGGAAAGCAATGTGTTTGTGTGTGTATATATATATATATAGATATATACACACACAAATATATATATAGATAGATAGATAGATAGATAGAGATATGTGTAAAATCATTTAGTTTGATTATCAAGCTGGAATTAGCAGTATGTGAGATCACCTGTTTTTTTCACATGCAGAATCTGAAGCCACAAATTCATTAGTGCAGCAATGTTCATAAATATCATTTGGAGGAAAGAATGTGATTAGACAAATGAATTGTGCTAATCGGGTTTACTTGCATACATACTGACACACACACACAGATCAGGCGCTCACTCCTCTCTCCAGTTCACAATTATTGCTATTGGATTTCAAATGTTAAACAGAAAATGAAAAATGGCTGCTGCCGTCTGTTTCCAAGAGCCGGTTGCTAGGCAACTCTCTCTCACCGTGAGTTGGAAGACAGTTTTCCCTGCGGAGTGTGTTAGAGTGAATTCAGATGGGGCTGATGGCTGAGTGCCGTCTGATAGCTCAGGTTATCACCGTGGAGAGATGTGTAACGCAAACAGCCAGCTTCACATCAGCGTGCAAAGTTATGTTCCGGCATTTGATTGGTTAACAAGTCGCTGCTTGTGAATTTTTAATTCTGAAGATACTCTGTCTGCTGTTTATTGTGAATTTGATGTCTCAGAGATATTTATCATATTTAGTGAATGGTTTAACTCTTGGAAATACAGTACAGCAGGAATGTCTCAGCTGTGGTGTTTCAAATCCTTCTGAGCGGACTACCTAGACAGCATACCTAGACAACAGATTGCAGCTCACTAGGTATTGAGACAGCGGTTATGTGTATTGAGTTATGTAATGTGAATACACTAGTTGTGTGATTTCAGCTGTGATAATAGTTTTCTCTGTTCGATTTGTGTTTACTTACAGGGCAGAATCTGTAAATCTGCCTCAGTTATTCCAAATGGTCATTGAATTTTACAATCCAGCAGCCATGAGAAAAAAACAAGCCTTTGTTTGGTGTGCATGAATGCAGTGTAGACATTCATAAATGCGAACAAAGGGTTACTCCCTCCCCTGATGATCTGACCTGAAAACAGTTATGTAATAAACACAGCATGACGGTCAGATAAATAAATGTGGGTTCTCATCATCCCCTCGTAGTGTTGCTGTTGACATATATACATCATTTCATGAAGAGGGCTTGATCTCCTGCCAACACACATTAGTGTCTGTGCCAACAGACTAATGCTAACTAATGCTAATAGCTTCATATTAGAATTAGTACCAGAGTGAAGTACTAACCCTAACCCTAAAACATCGAGCTAATTAGTGAGGTTTACTTGATTGTATTATATATAGAGTGTATTTACCTGAGTGTATAAATAGATGCGTTTTCAGGTTTTGTGTACCATTGATTAATAGTGTGTGTTGGTGTGTTTGAGAATGTGTTTTCAGCAGTGTGATCATCATGTTTTATGAGAAATAGGGTAACTTTAATAGTGATTATCAGAGTGAAATGTTGAGATGAATAAGATTTTTATTAAGATTTTAAGATGTTTTTAACCGTGAGTGACACATAAAGCACATTTGTGTGTAATAGTCTGAAAACATACTCATCTTTTAGTTAAATAGGATCATTTTTGCAGATTAATAATTTTTGTAACTTGTAGAATAGATTTGTTTGTTTTCTATAAATGCTAACAGTTTGATTAAGTCTTAAATAGGCCTGTTATGTAGACACAAATCATTTCATTTCATGAAATCAATTTGTTTCATAACGATAATCATTTAATCAATTTTTCAGTGTTGTCCTTAAGTGAAGAAAATGTTTCAGGTATTTTACTAAGCACTGTAACTGTGGGGATGCATGTGTCTGTTTGTCCATCTTTCAGTCAGTCTGTCTGGTTGTCTGTCTGTGTCTGGTTGTCTGTCTGTGTCTGGTTGTCTGTCTGTGTCTGGTTGTCTGTCTGTCTGGAGGTTTCTCTGTGTGGTTCAGGCGCAGTAGAGCTGGTGTGCGGGTGTGTTTGAAGCGTGTGTGTGGGGTGTTGTGTTCGTTTAGTGTGGTCTGGTCTCTGTTGTTGGTATGAAACAGGACGACAGGGCTGACTGCTGTACCGGATCCTTCCTCTCACAGGTTGCTCTTCTCATCACTGTCAGTAGGGAAGAATCAGTGCGGCCATGCTTGATTTCCTCCGTTTCCTGTGTCTACCTCCAGTGAACTCGGCTACTGCTCTTCACAGTGGTGTCAGGAGGAGATTTATCTAAGACGCTTAGCAATGTTTCCAGCGAGACGAGGCCAGCCGTGTGCTGGCTCCTCACCAGATCACTGATTTCTTCTTCTTAGCCCCACATCAGTGACTGTGGGGAAAAAACTAGCTTGACACGCGCAAATGAAAATATTTGGAACAGCTGTTTGGGTCAGCGCACTCAGCTCAGACTCAGTTAGGACGTATTTGTTGATACACAAAGAAAACAAAATGTCTAGGAAAGATAAATCTTATAATTAGATTAAAAGATTGTCTTATTCTATAAAGAATAAAGGAAAATGTAGCTTTAAAAAACACATAAAATCACTTGATGAGACTTGAAATTTTAAATTTGTATTTGAAATGTTTAATTCGTATAGCAACCAAGAGTTAATTTTGTCGACTTTTTGGAGTGTGCTTTCATATAGATGCTCTCAAAGCTAAGAGGTATGGTTTTGCTGCTGAAGAGTTTTGGTTTCAGGGTGTGTTTAGGTAATCTTAACATTTATGAGCACTGGAATTTGAGATCTCTCTATTAACATGATTAAATATGCACTCAGAGTATAATGCACTTATACTTTTAAGTGACCGTCCTCCTGACTGTGAAGGACAGTTGGATGGAGTTCTGATCTGAGGTTTTTAAATGCTTTCATAAAAAGCCCTTTTAAATAAGGGTCAGACCTAATTCAGGGTTTTATGTTGGTCACCACTAACCCTGTATAACAGACAAAACCGATTTACCAGCATGATATTAATCACAGCTCATCTTACCACAGTGGCAGGGTTTTTTTGGAGCATATGTGCATGCATAATACACGGCTGCACATATGCGCAAGCTCTCTTTCGGTCTGTTGCATAGATTCACTGCGGTGGGGAATCCTCGTCCCAGTTTTTATGAAGAAATGGCATTCTAGCATGAAATCTAATGTCATTTAAACAGCATTGCAGTAATTTACACAGTTCAGTGTGAGCTTCTAAAAAGCGCAAATAAGGCTCTTTCAAGGGCTGTTATACTGAGCTTCAAAGACAAACAGCGGCTGCAAGGAACTCCTGGAGCACTCATCAGATCTACACCTGCGCTGGTGTTGACATCCATGAGTATACCCACAGGAATAAGGTACTCCGTCTGTTGCTATGGTGACCGTTGCCCTGATTATTGTGTTCTCAGGCCCACACATTTGTGCCGTGCTGGTTCCTAAGCTCACATTCAGATCCCATAATTCATAGGTGACTGGACTCGAGGAGGTTCTAAAAAGATCTGCTGGGTATTGTGATCCATGACATCACTTCCTGGAAAGGAAACACACGTTCAGCTCTAGAGGAAAGCTCGTGACAGAATAGCAACACTTTTAGATGTTTATGAGAAATGTTTCTGTTTGGTGCGGTTATAATGGTCAGATGTACTGGGACCTGGATTATGATGATGTTACTGTAGCTGTTCTGAATCTCCAATAAATAAATTGTTTTTAAAAAATGTTGCCTTCATCATAATGTGTAGGTGTAATACATAAAAATTTTATATATCATTTATTTTATTATAGTGATTGTATTTTCTGTAAAATAGTTTGAAAATTTTGTTTTAATCTTTTGTAGTGTAGCTCAGCTGGTAGGATTGTGTTAGCAGCACAAAGGTTGTGGGTTTGATTTCCAGGGAATGCACCAAACAAAGAAGTGGAAATTTTTAATTTAAAAGTACAATACAAAGCCTACAGAGGCCTAAGCTAAGTGAAAACATTCACCAAGTTGGTTTATTGGTTAGTTTTTGTGTGTGATCAGTTTTGATAAAAAATTGATCAATTTTGATAAAAAACACACACACACACACACACACACACACACACACACATATATTACACACACACACACACACACACACACACACACATATATATACATACACACACAGACACACCCACTATGTACTACCGTGTTTCAGTGATTTATCTCAGTGTTACAAGTCTGATTTTATTTTATAGGGTTTAACCCCGCCCACTTCCGGTCTCCCCGTTTCACTCCGACATGTGTGACTGCCACCCCTCATGGCCCTTTTCAGTTCTATGATGCTCTCGACCGTGCAGTAGACAAACTGACATTTTGGGATCACAGACTGAAAAATGTGCCATGTTTAAATAATCCAACAGGTCAAAAACTTTCAGCTGTTGAATTATAGATGACTGGCTGTCAGTGGGGGGCTGTAGAAGAGTCTGCAGGCTCGCAGACCAGTGAAGCCTGGTGCAGGTTATCAGACGGTACCAGAGAGAAAGAAAAGAAGAAAAGCCTTCTGGGAGTTTGTATTAGTGCTATTTTCAGGAAGTAAACAGCACAGAATTACACTGAGATGTGGACAGGACTTAGAATCTAAATACATTGTGCTCTGAGCTATGATATCTTTATTCCCTCTTTTCCCCTTCTCTCTCTCTCTCTCTCTCTCTCTCTCTCTCTTCACCCCACGGGCTGCTGGGTATTAGTCAGCATTCGGCAAAAGGGTGTGTCGAGGACCCATAACATCAGCAGTGTTTATCAGACGGTTTCATGTCTTCCTGATGGAGACACCAGCTCACCAGTGTTCAAAACACAATAACAGCTCTGGTGTTTTCAGCAGGTATGATGCTGGTGTTCATGTTGGCTGTGTTAGATTGTGTTTTTGACGTGCAGCTGTATCACATGGTCTGAGATGATTTATATTCTGTGTGCTGTGCTGGAGCCGTTTCAGAGGGTTGATGCAGTGCTGGTAACACATCCAGTCAGTGCACTTCAGAGAGAGTTAGGTAATGCTCGCATTCACCATGGATACTGAGAGCCTCAGAGGACAGAGTGTTTTCATGTTCACCGTGTTTTTTGTGTTGTGTGTGTGTGTGTGTGCTGGTGTGGCGTGAGCGTGTGTGTGTACTTTTGTACTTGTGTGTGTACTTTGTGTGTGTGTGTGTGTACTTTTGTGTGTTTTATGTGTGTGTTGTTTGTGTGTGTTGTGTGTGTACTTGTGTGTGTGTACTTGTGTGTGTGTGTGTACTTGTGTGTGTGTGTGTACTTGTGTGTGTGTGTGTACTTGTGTGTGTGTGTGTACTTGTTTGTGTGTGTACTTGTGTGTGTCAGCAGGGCCTGCAGGCTCGAGCTAAACCTGGTCAAGGTCACCCTGTAGCCGTCTGACAGGCTGATGCAGACAGGAAGTGAATTAAAGAATCTTCTTCATTTACTGAAGCTGTTGATTGACAGCTGTCAGCAGTCACTGACACACACAGTGTAATGAAGAGCTGAACAGACGTACCCTGTTAGTTTAATTTGAACAGTGTGATATGACATGACTGGACTGTGTGTGTGTGTGTCAGTGTTTTTAATCTACACTGGATATAAAAGAAATGCTGAAAGATGTCCTCAGAGGTCAGCTTCATCTGAGGAGTTCTCAGAAGTAACAATTTTTTATAAAGACCACATAAGACATAATGGCTTTTTTAGTTATCTAAAATATGACAGAAGGTAAATGGTAGGATTATGTGTATTGACATGAATCCTAATTAAGTTATTTTTATTGAGTATTTCTTCCTTGTGTTCACTTGTTAGTCAACCAATCTTGCATCAAACACAGTACAGCAATTTGTGACCCTTAGAGTAAATGTTTTTTCTGCTGCTGTGCCTTTAAGAGGTCTGTGAAAATAAGTCAAATGAATAACAAGGTTTTAATTGGCAAGATGCCGATCATGATTCATGTCTGTTGTTTTTGTGCTTGAACATGCATGTCCATTAGATAAACCAGCCTGAATAAGCTGCTTATTTTGTGTGACTTTTTACCTAAATAAACACACCGATATAAAGTTATAATATCATTGTTGTCAGATTTTATGGCTGATTTGATACATTACTGGAACATAACACTTGGCAAACCATTTTGTATATTTCTGTGTTTCTCTGTTTAAGGAGACAGGAGCTGTACTCGTGTGATTGAAAAAGCTGCCTGGGGCTGTTGCCAGTGTGGCCTTAGCTGAGTGAACTTAGTTGCTTTAAAGAGAATGTGGTTATGTCCACTCCTCACTGTGTGCAGATCCCCACTGAGCAAAATGTCTGAGCTTTTCCTGCTCTTTGTCTCTGCTGATGATGCAGCCTGTGGTATTATGCTGTGGTCTTTGATGAGCTCTCAGCTCCACAGACCCGTCACACTGACAGATACACTCTCACCCATCAGAGCACAGTTACTCCTGGAGTCATTTGTTTGGTGATCAAGAGCGTTGATGGTAATGAAATGAATGCTGATTTTAAACAGACACGGATTTGAAATGACGTGTTTGGCGAGAGAGGGTCCAGTGGCCAGGGTTCTATTACAGCTCAATCTGCTGAGTGTAAAGAGACATTTTATTGCTGAATCTGTAGTTGATAGAAGAGGAGCAGAAGGTTACATCATTAGATTTACTGAACCGTGTCCTTGTAGAAAACAAAAGCTGACATCTCTTCTGCCAGTAAAGGTTGGTGTCTTCATCAGGAACTTAATAACCCTTTCAGATAGGCTGTTTCAAGTGTCTTGGAGATCTTGTCACAGTTCCTATGGATTTAAGCTGTGTCAGTTTTTCCAGTCTCTTTATGTCATTTCAGGCTGATAATTGTGAGATTGGATCTGTGTGTGGACCAAACCATTTGTTGTAGGATTCAAAAATCTCAATTGATTCTTACAGTTAATTGCAAAGAATCTATATAGGAATCTATATATTATATTTCTTATCAACTAAAGCAAAAGTTAAATAACGTCTCACCTCATTCACTGCTGCTCAGCTGATCTGTGATGAATGGGTTTATTAAACTCCGGGTGGCGACTGCAGTTGTTGTCCCCGTCGTACAGGGTCCTTCTAACATGTCCAACATTTGTTTATTTTCTGAACTGAAGAGAAGATGGAGCTCCTGCAGTTGCTCTGTGAGTTTGATAAACACAGAGGCTGGAATGAATTCCTTTTTTCAGTAATGAGTTTTCATTTGATTGAACTTTGGCATTCTGGGATAAAAGTGCTTGTTTGTCCATGCCACAGGACCTCTCACTGACTCAGGATGGGAGGGGCTGAGATGGAATCCCCACAATTTCTTCTTACTGACTAGTTGTCATGGCGATATGTCCAGTGTAGGCCTGCCTCTTTAAATTCTCCATTTGTACTCATGCTGATCTACAGTGGAGCATTTGTAAAGAGAAAAAGTTGGGAAGAAATCCGTAAGCGTGACCTGGAATAATGGTGTGATGTGAAGACACTCAGTGTGATGAACTCTGTGCTGTGATAGATCAACACAAGCTGTTGACTGCAGCTTTCAGCACACAATCCTGTGAACACACACTGATAGACAGTCTGACTTCACTGTATGACACAAGAAACATTGCTTTTACGTTAGCAGAATTATTCAGTCCAACCTTTGGGAAAAGGGGGGGTGTTTGGTAAACCTGTTTTAAAGTTGCTGTTATTTTTACAATTGTGTTTGGTGACATACTTCCCCTTTAAGTCACTAAAACCCTGTGAAGGATCTTTATTGTAAAGTTTCTTGACTGAAATGATTTCTGCAGGTGGTAACAGGTGAATATCACAATGGAGAAACTTCATTCATTCAGCTCGACCGTTGGGGACTTTGAATGCTGATTTTGTCAGATACGGTAGTGTGAGTTTATAGCCTCTGTGTTGTTTTCATCTGTTCTGCGGCGGCAGTAATTCAGCGCATGAAACAGGATTTGAATGGATTTACCTCACAGTTATTCCTGTCATCTTATGGATGTGTCATCCATTGACATGTCTGGTGTGGAATCAGTGAAAGTGATTGTGAAAGCGTCGGCTGTGAGGAGTGTCATTTTAACCGGCTCATCTAAATGCAAATGAGCATCAAACATGACCTCCGTCCCCTGAACAAAAGCAACAGAGAGAAAAGGTCTCTCAGTGAAACTGTACTGGAAATAAAGTTTTACACTCAGTTATTTAATCACATGAATGTGAAATCATAACCAACAAATGAAATTATTGATGTTGACAAGTTCATCTAGATTTTTTCATCTTTTCAGTCTTTGGACTTTATTGACAGCAGTGCTGTGTAAAGCATGTTAGCATGTTTTTCTGCACGTGTTATGTTGTTTAAGTTGAATGTTGTGTATTTATTAGCTCACACTCAGTCAAGAGCGCGAGTGAACTCGCTAGTGGCGTGTCGGTGGAGTGTGTGTGCTCTGTTATGCTGCTCTTTGCTTTGTGTGTGTCTTTAGGTCTCTCATATATTGATGATTGTGTTAGGGCCGGGGGCAAACATAAAATACACAGAACAGCGAGCTGGGATCATGTCCTGTCTGTTTGATGAGAGACCATTCTTGTGTGAGGTCCAGCAAATCGAGACGACAGTCTTTCCTTTTTTACATGCTGTTAAAGATAGATGCTAAGAAACAAGTGTCAACTCTTCTGATTCTCAGTATTACAGTGTGATCTTTAGTTGATTCTTTTAGTCTGATTCTCATTGAGAGTTTTAGACTGATTCTGGGTTGATTATTACTGTCTGATTTCTGGTAGATTTGTACAGTCTCATTTGTAAATTCCAGCTTGATGCTGGGTGAATTATCACATCTTAAACGGTAAATTTTTCTCTTTGACTGAATGTGAAGCTCTGATACTGATCTGAATGGAACAGTATGTAGAGTAGGAGCTTCAGGATGTGAAATTATGTTGTTCTAGTTTGATTCAGTAAAGCCAGATTAAAAGGGCTTCACACAGAGCCAGACCACTTTATTGTCCTCTAGAAGACTGGAAGTTCCAGGCAGAACACTTCTGTCTGAAGTATTGTAGATTTAATAGCAAATCTCGTCTGTTGAGCCTTAATATTAAGCATTTAGAGTCTTTTGATGTAAGCAGCAGATTTTTCAGCATTTTTAATTGAATTGGGCCTGTTTATTCATCCATGTCTTCATTACTCAAGAGCAGAAAGAGTTTGTTCCTTCTGTCAGTCCCTGTGATTTTACGTTTTGTGGTTGGCTGTTGTAGTCATTAAATTCCCTCCTGTAGCATTAAATGGTATAAAGACATGCGCTGTGTAAAAGCCACTCGTGCATTTCAACATTCTGTGATACTAATGAAGAATTATCACTTGCCTGTTTGACTCTCATTTTCTCTTATTGTCCCCATAGTTACGTGATCTCCAAAGACTACAGTTCTGCTGCCTCGAGGAGTGATTCACTGTTGAAAATTATACCTGAGCAAACATTGTCACGTTATAATTCCCTGCATTAATATAACATTTGATTTTTGTTGTCCAAGCAAAAACTACAACAGTGCTAGGAGGCGGTTGCCATGGTGTTGCTGTGTCTTCAAGGTAGTTGCTATAGCTATGTGGTTTACTAGGGAATTATGAGTGGTTTCTACATGGTTACTTGCTGGCCAAAGTCAGAAGAGCCAGGCATACATCTATTCAGGTATTTAGATAGACCTGGAGTTAGTGGTTTGTTTAAATCCTTAACCCCAAATATGAGCTTAGTAACCTTAGTAACAGTCTCTCACTTTTTTACACCCATTGTTTTGATAGCTTCACGTTTATTGTGTCCCCTGGCTGATTTTGTGAGGAAAACACTCCCGATGTATCTGATCAGATGAAGTCTATCACCATTGAAAAGATCCTCTTTGGCCCTTCCTGTCAGTGTGTATGCTTTCCTGTTACCATCTGCAGGTTTTGTGTTTTATGTTGGCAGCGCTTGTTGATATGGACACCTCTCTCTCGCCGGTGTATTGCTTGCATCCTTATCACAGAGTATTTTACAGAGGGGTCAAATAAAGAGCAATTTCTTTGGGAGAGACATATTTCAATGTGTGCTTCATTCATTGTGTTGTTAGGGCAAGGCCAGAATTCTGATGTACCTTCCGTGCCACAGAGCAGTGAGGCTTTTACATCTGTGAATACATCGATGTGTGGCCAGATTTCAAAACACTGGGCTGGCCTGAGCACAGTCCGCATTCCCGTAAGAGCATTTTCCTTGAGTTTTAATTTGTTTTAATTTTTAATTTGTTTAATTTAAGTGTGTCAGTGGAGTTAAACTCACTTTGATTGGCTGGTTCATTAACAGGGAGACTGTATCTCAGCAGTTTCTCATACCCTCTCCCATGAGCATGTACAGGTCAAGAAAAACATGTTGACTGTGTTGTTTCCACATCACACAGCGGTTTTAACTGTCAGAAATAGCACTGAACCCTTCAGGGGCAACATTTCAGCTGGTCATTAGAGCCGTATTCTGTTGTTCTAGGTGGAACACATAAGTCATTGTTACTTTTGGACACACTGAGGTCTGTGTGTGATTCAGTAGGTGTATAAATGTAAGACGTGGGTAATGAATTGAATGAATTCAGTGGGGTCCATTGAGCTGGATCTTCTCCCCTGAGTTACAGTTACTTATAATGAGATTTGATTAAACACTTCATCTTGTGACAGTCTAATATTCAAAGATAAGGATAAGTTGTGTGTAGGTTGATATCCTCAGTGTCACTTTTAAAACATTTCTCTGTTTGAGCATACCGGTCAACACACACACACACACACACAGATGATCAGTGCACATCTGACGGCTCGGCTCTTTGTCTGATTACATTACTCTGTTGAATACTCTCTAATATCAAACAGGAAAGCCATGACATCACAGTATCCTGATTTATGAAACACAGCCCTGTGACATCACACTCGTCTCTGTGCTTCTCTCCTGTGCTGCACTGTTGAAAACTCTCTCTTTGATAAAACCCTCTAAAGATGGGTTACATTACACAAATCAATGCAAAAGCTCTTCCAGGCACTGAAAGCTTCTCTGTTGTGTTATAACACTGGGGGCAGCATCACTGATGTTCTCCCAGGCCATAGAAAGGACTTGTAAATATTCCAGAGTGTGTAATCCTCTTAGATAAATAGAAGGGAAGTTTTGTTGTGAGGTTGTGATTTCTTTTGAGGCAGAGTCTTTCCACTGAGCCCCTTTATTAAGACGTTTGTGTTGTGGAGAGGATGGTTTGCTCCTCTGTAAGCCGTGAACTCCACCACCTGTAACATGTAATTATCCTGCGTGCTTATAAAAGACAAAAAGAAAAACGTTGTTGTAGTGACAGGACATAAAGAAGTGAAGATTTATTACTTTCAGAAAGGTCTAAAGATAGCTCCAGTGGCAGCCAGCAGAAGTCAACATGGGTGAGTTCAGAGCTGAGAGGATTCATATTAATTTTCTCAGTGTATTCATATCCAGATGTATGTAAGCTCATCCAGAAACACATGGAACAATGAGATTTCTCTCACCTCCAGGCAGACCTGCAGTTATGGACTGTTTCAGATCTGCAGTCACGTTCCATTCTGTTCTATATCCATGACAGTATCAAGAACTGATCACAGATCAGCACAGAATTCACAGAGTACTGATATCTGCCTGTCTGTGTTCTGCCCCCATCAGTACAAGTTTAATATCGCTTAATATCATGTGGTTCCAAACTCACTTGACTTTCTATTTCCACAGAACCCAAAAGTGCATTTCTGAAGAGTGTCCTGCCCACCCTTCCTGTGTTTTATTAAGTTAAACTGAGATCTGTTCCTCACACAGAGCGAAGGCATGACCTCATATGTGCATCTGAAGATCATTTCTTCTAAGGTAGTGTCATCAGAAATCCTGCTACAGTTAGTACAGTCAGTACCTGCAGTACTGTGCACTGAAGGTCTATGCGTGTTTTGATTGCTGTGTTGTTTAACTCATTTAGATAAACACTGTTGAGGCCGCAGTGCTCACCCGTCGGTGTACAGTGTTCATCTTGGCTGTTCTTCTGCAGCAGATGACTGTTGTCTTTGGAGGTGTTACATCGCATTCAGAAGACATGAAGGCAGTTTGATTGTCTTATAATCGTGCGTGTCTGGTGTTCATTGTACTGAAGCACACTGGGTGTCCGTTTGTGCCTCGTGCAAATTTACATCAATTCAGCTCAATTACAGGCTGTTGTGTTCTAATTAGCCTCTAAGTTGGGCTAATGGTGCTATGAGAGTTATGCCATGAGAGAAATGCTTTTGGATGTGCTGGCACTTAAACAGATTGTGTGTGAGATATGAATTATATGTCATGTTTCTCTTGAAATACCCATCATGCATCAGAGCTGGCTCTCAGTGCATTCATCATTACATTATTATAATTAGTGAGTTTTACTCACTATCTAAATGATAATGAGTTTTACTGATGTGAGTGGTGCTTGCTCATGCAAAACTAACCACCTCAACACTCGAGTGCTTGCTAGGCCTTTGCTATGCAGTTCCTAGGATGTCCTGCATTGTTGCTAGAGTGTTGCTAGGAGGTTGATCGAGTCAAAAGACCCCACCACAAATCCGTGATATTCCAGTCACACAATATAAATCAGGTTAATCTTTTAATGTAATTCTGTTTTTGTCTTTCTCATCCACCAAGTGAAAATTGACAGATTTCTTTGTAGCAAAACACTTGTGGGCAATAATAACAGTAATGCTTGTCTTCGAAACCACCACTAATGAGTAAAATATTATCTTCCATACAAACCTTGAATTTGTTTGTACATCTGTTGCATTTTCCTGAAAATATTACATGGCAGTGCACTCCACGAGTCTGACAGCTGCTTTTTGTTCCATATGACATGTTTTCCTTCTGCATATGCCAAATATGTGAGAACTGTAGCCAGCGTCACGCCCCCAGCAGTCTGAACATCAGTGTGTCGGTACACCTGCAGTTTAACTGTCCAGTAGCTGCTTGCCTTTCCTTCCACCTTCATTTTCACTCTTTTTATGAGGAGGCTTGCTGCACTTTCGAATTTATTTGGGTTTAATGGTTCCAGACTTAAGAAGGGCTGTCAGAATATATGAGGAACATGTCCCTCAGGGAAGGACAGCAAGAGTAGGAGACTGTGTGTGAGAGAGACAAAGAATAAGCAAGCGAGATAAGCATGGTAATGCCATGGATCTCCTGAGCAGAAATGAGGATGTGAGGAATGTTTGATTGGCAGAATGTGGGTGTGAGGAAATGAATCATTCCTTTTCTGTTTTTAACTTTTATCTTTTTGTCCTCTTCTTTCATCCTGACGCCCTTCATCTTCCTCCTCCTCATCAACACTGAAAAGCCGTTAGCAACCCAGGCACATTTATTGGGTTGTTAAAGAGGTCATTAGGGGAAAATGGCTTTACTGTTAACTACTTCCTGTTCATCCAGGGCTCACACTCGATCACATCAACATCAGATACACAGTATTCAAGGTGGCTTCAGAGAGGAGGTAAAAAAAACTGATTTGTTCCCAAATCTAGTCAGCTGCCCACCTGGGCAGCATTTTAATTTTTTTCTGCATTGATCCTTATGTAGAGTTTTAAATCAGTCACTCCATTTAAGTTAGGATGTTGCCTTAGAAGGCATCTGTTTATGTAGGCAGTGGACAGCAACCCAGCCCACTGTTTCATAAGAGTTATTGATTGATCGTTGAAGCGCTTTCATTTAATTTTTGTGTCACTTGGAGAGTCCCTGCATCTTTCTCGTCATGCACCAGATCTCTTCTTAATTTCTACAAGAATATGAAGGCCCGTTTGCTTAATGCTGTGTGACAAGTCATGTTTCATTAATCATTTCATGGAGAGCTCTCCTTCTACTGATGGTTTCCTCAAGATCTGCCCAAAAACATCTAACTACATTTTAATCAAATTTTGGGATGTTTTCCGAACTTAAAACATGAAGATATTAAAGACAGTTTGTTTTGTGTTTTTGAAGTAAGTTTGTACTTTTTGTGACGCTCCCTTTCTTTTGCAGGTGACATCACTCAGAAGGGATATGAGAAAAAGAGGGCAAAACTGCTGGGGGCATATCTGCCACATCCTCCAGGTAAGAGCACCAGCGCTCACCTCCTGCTACATGGAAATGATAATGTGTTTGTCAGGTTTAAACCGCTGCAGGAGGAGACTGAACCAGCTCATCATTTTCTACATCAGTTGGATTCACTTTGTCTTTTCTCTTTAAACAGATCCTAGAAACCTGCTATGGGAATCAGTTTCCTGTGGTCTGATATTCTGGGTCTTAGGATCCGAGCAGATGGAGTTCACATTAGATCTGTTTCATGTCTAGAAGGCTGTTATTTAAACAGCAATCTGTGGTTTCTAGGAAATGGGTTATGATGACTGACTAGTTGGCTTGTTATTCAATACCTGAACAGTCGATGAGTGAGATCCAGTAGTTCATCTACATTTATAGTAGTTTTGTTTTGGTGCTGTGCTTTTTTTACCTGCTATCAAATGTGCTTTAGCTGTTACACAGTTTAGATTAAAGGTATCAGATAAAAATGTATTTAAAACCACATTTAAAAGCAGCTCTAATCAGTTTTTACTGTTCATACACATAGAACATGGTCAGACCTGTGGCAGATAAATGTGTCTGAATGTTTTTGAAAATCTTATGGGGAAGTTGAGTCCATCTCTACAGTTAATCTGTGCTGTTGATGGGACCCAGTATTAAGAGGCTCTTCTCATCTCTTCTCGAGAGCTTCATAAAAGGTGCTAAAACTTTTCTCTCTTTAAAAGAGAGAAAAAGCTGAACAAAAAAGTATTTTTCAGGAATATCAGTGACATAAAGATGGAGATGTTCAGAAGTGTTTATCTGTTTATGTTTTGTGTTTGGTTTATCGAGTCTCTGCTCTCTGAAAGTCTTCTCATTCAGATGGTGAGTTGGCATTAGTCTGAACTGTAGAAGCCGGCTGTCATTACAGTGAAGAACTCTGCGCAGTAATTACTCGTTTTACCTTCAGTGTCCAAGATGTTTTTAAAACTGTCCAGTGAAAGAATCTTTTCTGTATTACAGTGTCGTACAGTGTCTTATGAGGGCAGCTCTGCTTTTACAGTTTGGAAAAAATGAATGTAACTTTTGAAGGTTTCTGATGTGGGGCTCGGGGTGTCTGGCTGCATTGTTGATGAACGCAGCATTTGTTGCCATAGCAACAGGCAGCCTGCTTGTTCCCAATCTGGCTCCTATGACATCATACTCGGGCACAAAGCGCATATCGTAGACTGCTGTGAAGAGAGGCATGCGCCAGACAACTCTGAGACGTGTGAGATCCTGCGGGAACCGATGTTATTTAATGTCTCGTGATGTCATAAAAAGTGTTTAAAGATCAGTCGGTCATGGAGCTAAGGAACATGATAAATGTCATTCCCCTCTCTCTCCTGTTCATGTGCAGAGTTCAGTCAAATGCTCAGCTTTTATCAGTCGCAATCCCAAAACATACCACTGATCAGACTCAAATCAATACATTATACTACTGAAACATTTCTTCATGAAAACAAATTAGCATAAAATGCTTTATACACACCTGCACTTATTGCAGTAAGTACAGTGAGTAAAAAATGTTAATGTATAGTTAATGTTGATGAGCCAAATAAAGGATATTTCAGGCATTTAAATAATATGCAAAACTATATACAAGCCAGTTTATATTATGTAATAAAATGTTATAGAATGATGCCGTCTACATGAGGTTACGTAATATTTGATGTATTTATGTGTACATTTTTTATTTTAACTGTGGTTGAGTCTCCATATTTTGAGACAGACCATAAAGCAAATTGTCTTTTTCAGTTTATAAAGGGATAGTTTACCTAAAAATATTGTCATTTATTCACCCTCATGTCATTTTAAACCTGTGTGACTTTCCTGCTTCTGTGGAACACAAAAGAAGATATTTTAAAGTATGCTAGTAACAACAATAGTGGCACCCATTGACTTTAATTGTATGGACACAAAACCACAAAGACAATTCTCAAAATACCTTCTTTTGTGTTCAACAGAAGAAAATGTCACAGGTTTGGAATGAGGGTAAGTAAAGGATTTTTATTTTGGGTGAACTGTCCCTTTAAGTGCATCAGGGTGCCAGCACAGAGAAGACATTGTTCCCCTCACAGCCTTTGACTAAAGGACAAGCTTACTCAGACTTGAACCTGGTCAGGATTGATGAGTGACTTAGAGTTTTCAGTAGGAGGAAGACTGTGAGTTCACTGTTCTTGAGTCAGAGAAGCACTGTCACATCCTCCTCCTCATGATCTGACTTAACCCGCTGTCTCACCTTCTGTCTTTTGGAATGAGTAAATCTGCCGCTGATGTCTTTGGCTGTGGCAGCATGGGGCCAAAATTGATTTCTTTGGCCTGCACGCAGAGCTGTTGGCCGGGCCGGCTCACGTGTCCTGAAGTCTGCCAGCTAAGATCTCTGCTCATAACCCAAGACAACAAAGAAGAGTGGAAAAGAACGGATGTGGCCAATCAGAAGACAGACTGAGATGAGTCACAGTAGACCAATCACTGCTACATATGGCTGGAAATGATTATTAAACATCTATTCTCAGTTAGGGATGCGTTGGCATAGAAATTTAGGTGGATGTTCGTATTCGCTGTTTATTTTTACATTATGACTGTATGGATATTAACCAAGCCCACACAGAATCTACAGCTGTAGACTCTGAACACTTATCATTCATACCCATTGTGTGTCCGGTTATTAAAAACGTAATTTGATTATGTTTTCAGCTATCAATAATTTTGTTGTATTCTCATCCTTATGTTTGCAGATATAATATATGCAGTTGTTTTGTTTTGTCACCTTCAAACAAACAGGTGGCAATGTCCTGGAAACAACCTGAGACGAGGGAGAAGGTTGTAGAAGACAAATTAAACGAAGCAAATGCTGATTAAAACATGAACGGGGCGGAGACGATGTTTCTCTAAGTCCATCTGTAAATGAGAGCATTCCAGATGGAGATGTACGAGGTGAATGTGTAATAAGCGAGTCCCTGGCTGAAATTGTTTATTTCTTTCTCTTTCTCTGCGTCCTTTAGGGCTGGAGATGTCTTTGGCTCACGAGCGGCGGGCACTCATGGCTCCCTCTGCTTCACGATATCACCGCAGACGCTCCTCAGGCACCCGTGATGAACGTTACAGATCAGGTGAGTCAGATTATTACTGTAGCATCACACAATGATACTTTATGATTCTTGAACTGAAATGATGCAAAATATACTATACGACAATTAAAGTTACTGTACGTACAAAAGTAAGTGGGTTACTCAACAGACTTGTCCATTTCATTGGCAGGGCATTAGCTGCTGTCCTACAGATCAGTTTCTGGGTTGATTATATAAATGTTTCAGTGTTTTGATCATGAGGAATCGCTTGAATAACAATGCTAAATGTTTGTGCAAATATGACCGCTGTCTGATTTCAAAGGTAGAGGTCATGATCAGCATCACTATTCTAAAAGATTTGCCAAGTTCCAAGTTTTGGTAGTGAAAGACAACAATATCACTTCCTGTCAAGATTGGTTCTAGCCGTGCGCCACTTCCTGGCCATTTAGTTGTGTGGTGCAAATGAAGTGACTTAGTCCACAAGTGTGTGATGGAATATGGTGCTGTGTATCTGATTAAAGAATCCAAATAACAGCTTGAGTTATTAGAAGCTGTGACTCCAGTGTGAGAAGAGCTACACACACTCACACACACACACTGGGATGAGTCAGTGTAAGTTCACAGAAGGGTTGGAGGTGGCAGCTTGGCTCTCGTCACACACAATCATCAGTCATAGACATTCATCTCATACACGTCATTGTAAACACCAGACTTACTAACTCTTATATCACTTTAAACCCATCTACCGGTTTTTCAGTGGAGCACCAATCTTTTTGAAGATTTTGTTTTTGGAACATAATGATTCTTCAGTACCAACAGTATCAGCATGTCAGTTTCCTTTCCTTTACTGTAAATCTTCACCTCCCCACAGTTGACTGTGTTGTGATTTGTTGTTTTGCTCTGCAGACGTGCACACAGAAGCAGTACAGGCGGCTCTAGCCAAACACAAGGAGAGGAAAGTGGCGGTTCCCATGCCATCCAAGCGCAGATCTCTGGTGGTTCAGACCTCGATGGATGCTTACACACCCCCAGGTGAGCTTCATCCCCGACTCCTAACCACAGCATCATTCAAAGCCAACATGAGTTTTAAAATTCACCCTGTTTATTTAGGAATTTCTTTGGAAGAACTTTCGGAACCTGTTAACAAGGCAACACATTTTTAGCTGGAAGTAATTTGCCTGTCAACACGAGTCAGAACATATTGTGGTGAACAAAATTCAGAATTTGATTTTATAATCGATTCTATTAGTCATAATATGATTCAAATATTGTGATATATTATGATATTACAGCTCTATTTGATCATATATTCAATTCATTCGATAATAATCACAAAGATCACTTTGAAAGTAAGTTTCATGTTGGCTTTAACTGCATTTTTCCACCTTCTGGGCGGAGTGTTGAGTGGGTGTGAGTGACTCTCACTAGGCCTCTGCCCCCTGTCCTCTCTGCCCCCCTTGACAGACACCTCATCCGGCTCGGAGGAGGAGGGCGGCCAGGGTGAGGGAACCCCCACCTCCAGCCAGGGCAGCGTCAGCATGGAGCACTGGATCAGCCGGGCCATCCACCAGGGCTCCACCACCTCCTCCTCCTCCTCTTCAACACAGAGTGGGGGCAGCGGGGCCGCGGGACGCCTGGCTGATGTCCTGGCTCAAACACATGTTGGCAAATCAGGTAACGCCCCCTCCCCGATCACTCCCACACTTCCTGCCATGATTCTTAAACGCTGCATCCCTCACCTGTGTGTGCTGTCCGCACCTCCTTTTGCTTCCTGTCATGTATCTCTGTGCTGTTGTTGAGCAACACTAGCTGTCATTAACATAACTCAGTGCTAATCACAAAGGAAATGCATCTCCTCAGAGATTTAACTGGTAATTCAGTAAATATTCACGAAGGTGCTTTTACAAGGAACTGTGTTGACTGTGCCACTACTGGGTCATTACTACGTTGACACTTTGTTTTACATTTGTTAATCATAAGCATTTTTAAGCTTTGCAGACAAACATTTGAATTTCTGTAATTAAACAAAGTGAATTCTGCTGTTTGTTTGCCACCAAATATGTAAAAAATCAGCAGAATGATTTCTGCTAGTTTTGGAAGCATTAGTTAGAATGAGTTTAAATATATTACTGTTTGTTGTCCTTTTCCAGTAAAAGTGTTTGAATTTGTAGTCTTAAAATTACATTACAGCAGAATATTTTATTGCTTAAAGACACATTGTTGTAACTATTCTCAAAAAATTAAGTATATTTGTGATAAGGCCAGTGAAAATGTTGTTATCGTAACTACAAATAGGTAGTTCTTATGCGACAAGAAAGCATCTTTTTTGAGCCCTGATGTGAACACATTCAGTCAGTAACTTAATAAATTCAGTGATGTAGCCCGTGTTAAATGGCACAAATGTTAAATCTATCCAGCTGATTTTAAATGCAAACAGAGAACACAACAGGAAAAAATAACATTTTTACAGTCACTTTCTCTTCCTCCAGCTCAGAGACTGAAAAAAGCGAGATGCCTCATTTTAAAAAACCTCACGAACCTTCTGTATCCAGAGGGCTTAAAGTTGTGGACTGTGGCTGAGTAATAAACTCTGGTGTATTAATAGAGCTGTGATGTTATCCAGGAGACCCCTGCAGTGAAGTTTAAAGTCTGAGAGAAGGAGGACATCTCTCTCCCACCATCCTGTTCACTCCGCCCTGTCTGTTATTTATTTCTCCTCACGCTTTGAGTTTCCTTTTGCTGTTATATTTCCTTTTGTCTGTTTTTTGTTCCCAGCCAGTCTGCTCTTTGTTCTTTCCATCATTCTGTTCTTTCCTTCGTTCTTCTCCTCACTTCCTCTTTCTTCCTCCCATGTTACAATGTACCATCTAAAAGCAGACAATCAGCCTCAAGAGAGGTGGTCATTGTTTCGAAAACACGCTCTGTTCTGAGGCACACACATTTTTCTATTGGACCGAAGTCTCTTTGCTCAACTTTTTGTCCAGTTATCCCTTGTTTGTTTTGATGAATCCCTGTATTTAGAAGAAACACTGCAGTGTGTTTTGAACTGTGGGTGCTCCTGTAGGAATGCTGAATCATACCCACCTTCCTCGAACCCCTTCCCCCTTCATGCAAGATGTCAGAGTGCCAGGAGCTCTGTCAGGAACATGGCTCTGCCCATGCTCTGCTCATTAGCCCCGCCCCTCTTTCCCCTCCATGCCTGCGGTCAGTGAGAAAGTGGACCGCTCTAAGGTTCTGGTTCTCCCTCCTCCCTTCCCCATCCAGGGCCGATTGCTCACCTCTCGTTGAAAAGGAAAACTGTGCTTGGCATAGCAGAGAACGGAAACTCGCTGCGCCGCTCCTGTGAGTTTGGATCAGATCTTCTTTGGCCGCCACCCTTGGAGTCGGAGGGTCAGTATACGCCCCCAAACGCAAACACACACCACACAAACATATATATCTCCCCCATCATCTGACCATCAGACCACCTCAACGTCTTTGTGCTCTCCGTGTGGTTCTCTCTGGAGTCTGGGGGCCAGTGAGCCCCCCCATGTTTGTGTTTGAAGTTGCGTGCTGTGAATTTTATTATCTTATGTGTCTGTATGTAAACATTATTAGCACAAATTCCTGACAACAACATTGAGATACGGTCTGTCTGTGAGCAGTGACTGTGTCATTTTTTTAAATATTATATTTTTTCAACATAATTCTAAAGTGTGAAATTCTGTTTCAGGCGTTCCAGTCTGCTTTTAGATGCTCCGTTCATACTTCGTCTTTTTGTGTCAATAGTTAAATTCTTGTGTTTTTAAAGGGACAGTTCACTTAAAAATGAGAATTTTATCATCATTATCTCATGAGTAAATGATGACAGAACTTTCAGTTTTGGGTGACTGAATCCTTCATCTGCCAGTGTCACCGTTTGTGTATATCTATTATATATATGCATGATTATGACCTAAATGTTGTTGTGAATTGTACTGACATTTAAATAGTTCGTCTTTTATTCCAGTTGAGGTGGAACAACAGCAGATGTTAATGTTGTATATTGGTGTTTTGTTAAAATACTCATTTCGCTTGTGATAGGTTATTTACAAATTGTTCTGCATGATTCAAGACGGTGCTAACAGTAATGAAATGAATAATCAGTCTATTAGTGATGATTGTGTGGCAGTTTAAACATTCAGAGAAACTGACTGTCTTGTTTCTCATATGGGGTTCATGTCCCCATGACGCACATTTCCAGCAGCTTCCCTCACATGACGCTACACGTCATGTTTATTTTCTACAGGCACCTCTGGGCTTTGAGGAAACTCCTTTTCCAACACATTAGTGTTCATGTCACTGAAGATCTGCGAGAGAGAGTGGGAGTTTAGATCTGAGTTATTTTCAGCCTGTTACGTAAAGCTTCTTGCTGTTGGGTGTTTTCTCTTACATTCATCTCTTCTGATAAAGACAAGAGATGAGGCAGGGAGGAAAGCGATGAGGCTCGAAGTGAGGAAGAATGTGAGGCAGGGAGGAAAGCGATGAGTCACGAAGTGAGGAAGAATGTGAGGCAGGGAGGAAAGCGATGAGGTAGAAGCAAGGACGAATGTGAGGCAGGGAGAAAAAAGCAATGAGGTAGAAGCAAGGACGAATGTGAGGCAGGGAGGAAAGCGAAAGGACAGGAGACATCTCTCTCCCTCTCTTTCTCTCTCTAATTCCAGACTGAGTGGGATGATAGTGAGATCAGATCTGTGTGTGAACCAAACCATCTGTAGGACACATTGTTCGTACAATAATCTCACAAACATATATATATATACTGATATTTCCTGCTGACACGCTGAAGCAAAAGATATGGATAACTTCTTTATATAATCCTATATATTAGCATCTAAGACTTTTACATGTGTGTGTGTGTGTGTGTGTTTTATATATATATAAAATTATATATATATATATATATATATATATATATATATATATATATATATATATATATATATATATATATATATATATATATATATATATATATATATAAAATTATATATATATATATATAATTTTGTATATATATGTTTTTGTGTATCTAGCAGTAGCAGTGACACTGTTAATCTGGTGTTGATATTAATGAGTCGTATCGGTCAGGAAAGCATCTGGGGTTTGTCATTGTAAAGTTTTATTATATTGAAAGTCATTGATGTTGAACTAAAGCTGTGCTGCTGATGTCTCGTCCTTCATCGCAATGTGGATTTTTGTTCGGGCCATTTTGGGTGTTTTATGGTTGAGTCCCTTCATTCGCATTCATTCCCAGTGTTGAAATTACATGCGCCCATTATTTCTCTCCGAGCGCTCGGCTGAAGCAAAAGATGTAATTGAGGGAAACTTGTGTCACTTTATGAGCTTTTAGAGAAAGACTCGCTCGTCGACATCTGCCATTCGCAAAAATGAATAAAAAGGTGTCTGACATTTATTTAGTCAGTGTTTCACAGAATCGTCCTCACAGGAAGATCATTACAGTAATATGCAGCGGTCAGGGGCACCAAATGTGAGAGAGACGTTTGAGGAGCGACATTAATTCAGGCTGAGCTGAGAAGAATGAGAATTTACCACCAGAGAGGGAGGGGAAAACGGTACCAGAGAAGCCCAGAGGACTTACCAGGTGGAAGTGACAGAAGTGTAATTAAAGAGAAGAAATAGCTCTCCTCTTTTTTTGTGTTTCCTTGTGTTGCATGTCTTCCTCACAATCACTTCCTGTTGGCTTTCTCTCTTTGTTGTCCTTGTTGAAATCATAAATGTATTGAGTGCTGCGGCTCTTTGTCAGAGGCTGAAACGAACCATTTTCCTCATCTTCCCAACACCAGAGAATCACTCTGCCCCTCCAGATGTCACCACGTACACCTCAGAACACCCTGTTCAGGTGGAGCGTCCGCAGGTGTCCACCGTGCCCAGAACCACACCCAAATATGGCAATGCAAAGCTCATGGAGACTGGAGACGGTAAGGACACTGCGTGTGTGTGTGGCTTTACTAGACTACTAGAACAAAAGTAAGCTAGATCTAACAGAACCACCTCTGGGGACAACCTCAAAGGTAATAATAAATAATGTAAATAATGTTTTCTTACTGTTCTGATTCTGCTGCACATTCCATGCAGCATGCAAGCTTAGAATAAACAAAGCATTACAAACATTATAAAACATGTTTTCCGGTCTGTAGGGTTAGGTTTTGTGGCGACAGAATGTATGTGGTTGTATATTTGTGAGGCCAAAAGCGTCAAAAAGTGCGTCAAAAAAGCACTCAAAAAAGTGCATGTTGCTTGGGTTTGTAAGCTGTATCTGTTGTAGCAGTTCAGAAGCTCTGCTGATAAAGCATTCGCTCCACAGGACTCAGAGCTGATATCTCTGCTGCTGGATCCTGTGGGATGAAGCTGTATTTGATCTCACTCTCTTATTATTGAGCTTTAATTTGATCTCTTGTTGACGCCCCTGCCGGCCTGCTTTGACTGCATCTGTCAGAGACATGAATCAATAATGTTTGTAAAATTGATTTGTTAGGGCTAAGATGAAAATTGAGATGTTGAATGAGGAAAAGAACACAACAGCAGGGTGTAGAAACAACTTCATTCTCCACATTTGACCATCCAACTGTATGGGTGTGTATGTATGTGCATTCAGGTAGATGGACACCATCACCATCTGGTCTTAATGAAAACAGTTCATGAATGAAAGATAATATTTGTGTATTTGTACATTTGAACTATAATATTTGTTTTGGGGGTTTGTGTGGATTGTCATGGTGTATCCTCAGGAGTTCCTGTCAGCAGTCGCGTATCTGCTAAGATTCAGCAGCTGGTGAACACGCTGAAGCAGCCCAGACGACCTCCGCTCAGAGAATTTTTTGTTGATGATTTTGAGGAGCTCCTAGAAGGTACATGTTGGGCTTTGTAATGCAGCTCTGTAAACAGATTTAGACAAATCACTGGTGATCACTGGCTTCTGTAATGACTGTTTTGCTCACGGTTTAGTCCAGCAGCCCGACCCGAACCAGCCGCGGCCCGAGGGCTCTCAGATGGTCCCCATTCGAGGGGAGCCTCTGGGAGTGGTCACTAACTGGCCACCATCTTTGGAAGCTGCACTGCAACGTTGGGGGACAATCTCACCCAAAGCGCCCTGTCTGACCACCATGGACACCAACGGCAAACCACTCTATGTCCTTACTTATGGTAATAGAGCCATTTATGCTACAGTTTTATGTTTCTGTACTCGTATATGGCTACATCCACACCATTATATACTAACACAAGTGCACTTGTCTTCCTGTTTAATTCATGACAAAGTTGACTCTTGAGAAGATTATTAAGCAAAGCTTGTTTTGTGTAGTGCATTTGTATGTATGTGTGTGTGTGTGTGTGGTCTCTTAGCTGATTTCTCAGTGAGGAAACGGCCTGCTGAACTTCACGGGTGAGAGTGTGTGGAAGGTGGGGTTTGCTGTGTGTGTGTGTGTTGTAGTGGTTGCTATATTCTTTCTCCTTGTCTTCATTTCTCTAGAGAGTGAAAATGATCATCATTCTGTCAATAATTATAATGCCTGAGCATCACACGCACACACACACAATTGACTCATCAGGAAGACTAAAGCCCAGACCATCAGACAACCCCCTCACTGATCTGAGAACAGTTTGCAGTGTGGGCCAAGACATTGTTTGAATATAAATGGCAGTGTTTGTGTGGCACGCCCCCACCATACAGAACCCATGAAGAAAGATCAGCCTCCAGCTTCACACAGAACACAAAGACAGAGTGAGATCGGCCACAGTGGGTTTTCACAGCCGTGAGTTAAATCCTGATAATGTCAGGTCAAAATTTCAGCAGAAAATTCAGTAATGAAACGCTCCGCGTGTGCATCACAAAGATGCTCAAAGAGGTCAAAAACACATCCAGAATACATCTTTTCTGTTTGATTGATCTTTGACACTGGCTGAAGTTTTGTTTTTCTTTCTCTATAGCTTTGTCTTCGTGACGTTTTTAGTTTGCTTTGCTGACTGTGTTTAACGCAGGAGCTTTTTGAATGATTCTTATGTAGGATATTTTATTCTGCACAGGGAAACTTTGGTCTCGGAGTATGAAAGTTGCCTACAACATCCTCCACAAATTGGGCACCAAGCAGGAGCCCATGGTCCGACCGGGAGACCGGGTGAGTTTCACAGAAGACCTTTTCCATAACCATTATGACACGTTTCTGCTTTAGAACCCTTAAAATTGCTGTTCTCATAGATTTCTGTTGTAATTGCTATAAACACTTTGTTCTTTGTTTTCACAAACTGTGGGACAAGTCAAAATTATTGTCAGTGGTAATCAACAGCATGCACAGGCGTGCCAGTAAAGCTTAACACGGTTTGAACTTGCGACATTAATGACAGTGTGATGTTTTCCATCATGTGCCTCAGTCTGAGCGTGTGTTCCTGTCAGATTAGTTTATGCTCGAATGTAAAAGCTGATGTCTTTCCTCTCTTATCGCTCTATGAGCAGGTGGCTCTCGTGTTTCCCAACAATGATCCTGCAGCGTTTATGACGGCCTTCTATGGCTGTCTGCTGGCAGAGGTGGTGCCTGTACCCATTGAAGTGCCACTTACCAGGAAGGTGAGAATTGAAATACACCATGATGATATGATAAGACTGCTTGTACAGAACCACTTGAATGACTCACTTATTCCTCATGATTCACATTGTTTTGCATATTTATAGTCATATGTTAGACCTACACATTCATTTTGCAGCTTCTCATGCTTAAAATATTATGTGAGATGTAGGATTAAGTTATAGTGCCTTCCCACAATTCTTGGCTGTTGATATGTCTTGTCAGTATCGAAGGCCAACATGACAGTTGTTAGGGCAGCGAAATATTAATATTTATTTATTATTCATGTCTGATGGTAATGCGTTACAAAGGTTCTCTGGAAACTTCTGTGCAGGAACTTGTAAATACTGGAGTTACTCTGTCCAAGCTGTAGTCTATTTTGAGGTCCGTTATCTTTTTGAAATGTCAGGCTAATCGTATCAGAGGTTTTGCTTCAGATATGTAGGTTGAGAAGAGAAGCTTTGGCAGGGATCAGACTGATCCATCTTCAGCCCAAACATTCCAGGAAAAGACCTGGAAACTGGCAGAATGCTCTCTGGTTTCCTCTGCATGCCGAGAAATTCACAAACCAATAAACTTTTGTCCAGGCCAAACGCAGATGGCTGTTTTTCCTGTTTTAACTTGACTACAAAAAGCATGTTATGCTAATACATTGATATATCTCATCAGTTATGAATGATTACAGATTTGAGTACGGTGGTATTCAAATCATAGTTTTACCATTATGCAAAAACCATTAATATCATGGTACTAAATTATTACCAAATTCATATACCGTTCCTTGTAGTACCATAATTGCATGTAATTCAAGAATATTATGGTGTTACTATATGTGCATAGAAACTACCATAGTACCATGTTTAAAGAAGGTAATGGGAAATTGACATTTGTAAGGTGGAGGTGATTTCAGAACTCCTGAAGGAGAAAATCACAGAACAGTATCATGAGTAAACATAACTTCTCAATGTGTCTGTAGTAAGTAGACCGTCTCCTGCCCTGCAGTGTGTTTTAATGCTGTACTGATGATGGATGTCGGCTGGTCTTTGTGTGTGTGTGTGTATTAGGACGCAGGCAGTCAACAGATTGGCTTTCTCCTGGGCAGCTGTGGTGTCACCGTGGCTCTGACCAGTGATGCCTGTCACAAAGGCCTTCCAAAGGGACCTACTGGAGAAATACCACAGTTCAAAGGTCAGTCTGAATGCAGGACTCTGTAGAAGTGATGTGAAGTGACTTCACACTGACGTGAAGTGACCAATCACAGTTTGTTTTGTTTTAACATGCTGTTTAGGAAAGGGTTTACCTTAAATATTTGATTCCACAGGAACAGACCAGCATAGAACAACTCTCTTCAGTGTAGCTTTGTAATCAGAATTTCTGTCCTTCCAAACATTTTTCCAATAAAGCAAAATTTGCTGTTTTGCACGTGTATACACAGTTAATTTGCTAATAAGTGCCTTTAACAAAACCGAGCAATTTTCAAAGATGCTATTGGTTGTTTTATCATCAAAGGCACTGATTTTAGCAAAGATTTACCTTTAAAATACCTTTAAAAAAGCTTTCTTTCCAGACAGACTGATATGAACCTTTGAACACTGACTCCTGGAAGTTATATACTCTTGGCAGTGTTTGTGTGCAGTGTACATGAGTGTGTCAGTTTAAGGGCTGTGGCAGGCAGTCAGAGGCTGAGACCGGGTGTGTACAGATACTTAAGAGACTATGTGCGGGAAGGCAAGCAAGAATTAAGAGGAGAAAGGGCCGTGTTGTGCATGCAGCTGATGCTGTCTGAGCAACACAACTAACAGTCAGCATTTTTAGCCCTGTCTGGGTCACAGTAAGACGAGAGGGGATGAAAATAGAAAATGTAAAGGTAATGAGTCTGTGAAATTGTAGTAATGATTAAGAAGCCTCATGAGGACACTCATTTAGCCGAAGACACTGGAAAGACAGACGTACTCTTCACCAAACTCACAGTAATTCAGCCAGAAGCTGTAATCAGTCTTTTGAGTTCTGTTGAATGATCATTACCACTTCTAATGGTAATGACAGCCATGGCTGAGTCATTGAGCTGTATGAATGTTAATGGATCATATGAATATTCATGTGTTATCTGTCCCACCCCCTCATCAGGATGGCCGAAGCTGCTGTGGTTTGTTACAGAATCCAAACACCTGTCCAAGCCGCCGCGTGATTGGTTCCCTCACATCAAAGATGCAAATAATGACACAGCCTACATAGAGGTGAAGATTTCCTTGATTGTAATGTTTTTTTAAACAGTTAACTAATAGATTCAGACCATTATTGAAGTATCAGTTTATTCAAATCACTTCTCCTGCTACACAACAAAGTAGGATTTTTTTTTTTTTTTTTTCCCAAAGGTTTCAACCCCCTCCCCAGCCACTTTTATTGTTTTATGGTCCCTGATTGGTGGATATATTATATGTCTTGTGCCTGTCTCGGGCACAGAAATCAATATTTCCTGTCAGCGTGCCGGGCACAGCAGCATTAGAGAGCTGCTGGATAATGGAAGTTAAATGATTCATGTTTGTTTAATTGTGAAACGGGACTCTGGATGCTGTATTATGGGCTGTTTTGATCCAGATCCCAGAAATCTGAGAGTTCATGCAAACTGGCCTCCATTCCACTGTACTCCTCTTCAGTACAGTATGACAGTAGTCTACAGTACTGTAAATATACAAATTAATCTCACAAAACCTGATTAAAGACAATAAAGAACATGTCTTTAAGATAAAAAACATACAAATGGTTTTATATCATTTTTATTTTTATGTAATTTTATTACTGTGATGTAAAAAAAAACAATGATAGTGAAATATTTATACATTATGCTAGTGTGCCTAGGCAAGATGCGTTTATCTGCTAATAATTTTGCAATGCAATAAAAATCAAAGAATCGTCAAAACTGGAAAATTAAAGCTAGATGAAAATATGTAGATAAAATTACTCCTTGTTTTCTAAATGTTGGTATTGGTGTGAAGTAGAGCCTCTACATTGTTCACAGTTTTCATGGTTACAGTACAATGCATTAACATGCAGATGTTAATGTGGGGATGTGCTGATGTGTTGATGTGTGTGTTAATGACTGACAGTATAAGACGTGTAAGGACGGGAGTGTTTTGGGCGTAACGGTGACACGGATCGCACTTCTCACACACTGCCAGTCCCTAACACAGTCCTGCGGATACACAGAGGGTGGGTCCAACACACACACACACCTGCAGATCTGTATATCATCTCTCTGCTCAGACATTAACTGTTTCCTCTCTCTGTTTTAGCTGAAATCATAGTGAATGTATTGGATTTTAAGAAGGATGTGGGTTTGTGGCATGGAATCCTAACTGTAAGTATATTTAAGGTGAACAAAACATAAATCCATACAGAATCTGGTAATATGTCACTTCCTGTTTCCCTCAGAGCGTCATGAACATGATGCATGTGATCAGCATTCCGTACTCGCTGATGAAGGTCAACCCTCTGTCCTGGATTCAGAAAGTATATCAGTACAAAGGTCTGTCAATCATCGCCACAGTTCACAGAATGTCTGATATGACTAACCAATACTGTGGAGGGGGGTGTGGCCTGAATGATCTGTTAGATTAAGCACATTTTTTACACCAAAACTATTTTATACCAGGTCTAATACAGCTAAACAAAAATAATATTCATAATAACAATTTACAGTAAAACTATGTAGCTGTGTTTAAGTGACTGTTTGATGTGAATGTTTTTTTATGTGTCATAGATGGCTTTTGTGATGCTTATAGTAATAATGTGTGTGTGTAGCTAAAGTGGCCTGTGTGAAGTCCAGAGATATGCACTGGGCTCTGGTCGCACACAGAGATCAGAGGGACATCAACCTGAGCTCCCTGCGCATGCTGGTGGTGGCTGACGGATCCAACCCATGTGAGTTAGCACCCCCGCCCTCCCTCCTGCTGCTTTCTCATTTACTCATCTTCCCTCTTCCTTTCACACTTTTTCATGAAATTTTCCTCTGCCAAACAGCAGTTTACATGTTAAGCCACCTGGAAGACCGTATAGCCTAAAGCAATATTCATGAGTGTATAATATAAATGTATAGTCATATATAGCCTCTGGGATTGTATATCTCACAGAAGTGATGAGTCAGTATAGATGATGGTCAGAAGTCGTTTCCTTTGTGTTTGCAGAGAACAGACAGGAAGTCACACACAGTTACAGTTAAGCACACTGAAGGACAAATCTGTCTCCTCTCATTTCATCCAAATGTCAGTAGAATAGTAACCTAAATGTGTGTGCTACTAAGATAGTACATAAAATGTTTAAAAATGTAAACTTTTAAAGGGCTTCATGAACTTTAAAATATAAAGGGGTTGTGTCATGGATTTTTTTAGATAAAAGAAAACAGTTTCATGGACAATATACAGTAGACATTAAACACACCCACCTCAGTCCACCAAGATCACTTTGAGTGATCTGCCAATAAACTGTCCAACATTTAAAACCAATGTCCCCATTGTACCGCTCCGAGTACAGGTGAGAGCTGTTTGAAGTGCCCTGCGAGACATAACAGTATGTAATGTTCCCTCTCTCTCTGTAATGTTTCCTGCAGGGTCCATCTCATCATGTGACGCGTTCCTGAATGTCTTCCAGAGTAAAGGGCTGAGGCCAGAGGTCATCTGTCCATGTGCCAGCTCAGCTGAAGCTCTCACTGTGGCCATCAGGAGGTCAGTTCAGTGCTGACACATTGACCACTTTTTTACCTCATAACCTCACCTCTTATCCACAGACTCACATTCCCATCCAGAACATTGAGTTCTTTCCTGCCCTCTCTTTGAGCTCCATAATTCAGAAAACTGGAAAAATGATGGAAATATGGACAGAAACCATATTTGTGTTCACTTCACTCACTCTGACAGTCAGAATGAAGTTTCTGGATCAATTGGAAGGTTTTGCTGTATTTTGTGTATGTGTTTTAGGCAATTTTCCAAAACTATTTGCAAGAAAATAATGTTTTAGGCTGTCTCCATAATTACAGCTCTGAATAGTCCTGACATCTTTGCTTTGTGATTGAATCAAACCCGTGACTGAATGCAGCGCATATGGTTTTCATTCCACAGAAATCAACTGTTGCTGGACATTTTTTGCTCTCTCTCTCGACAGTGTATGGATGAGAACAGCTTCATGAATCTGAGCAAAAAGTGGAATCTAATAAAAGAACATGGTGTTAGTCTAGCGTCATAAATGAAACATCTCCGTCTAGTGAAGTCAGAGGAAAAACTTGTCCAACGTCGAGCAGTGATAATCAGTTCTAGAGCTGTTTTTCTCTCAAAGGAAATTACATCATGTTATTTGTCATTCATAGATGTAATGAGCAAACCGATTGTAACATCATTTTTCACCCCTCACGCACTTGTACACCCTCACACAACATTTTTAATGGTTTCGGGTTGGAATGTTTCTGCGAATGGTTGAACTTTAATTGTAGCACTTCCTCACTTCCAGAGACAGAGCAGATGATAATATACTCCACATATTGTAATTACATCATGCACATGTTTTACACAGCACTGTCTCAAAACCTTGTGACCTCACAAACATCTCAAACATGTGGGTGGGGCTTAGTGCTGTCCATCAAAATGAGTTGGTCCAGTTAGCTAGACTTTCTGGTTTACATTGCATTGAGACCCCCCCATTATCCACAGCAATATTTGAAGCTCCCCACTAAATATTCTATTGGCATACATAGACAGATCTATATTTGTTATAAAATAACCAAACATTAAGAATGTCTTGATTTTTTTTGTTGCTTTAGCTTTTTTAATGCTTGTTTTGTCTTTAAATAATTTGAAGGCCCTCTGGGAAATTTTAGGAAGGGCTTCCTAGTGTGACCAGGCCCCCTTGAGAAACACTGCATTAGAGTCACATTGGAGCTCATTACAGATAAATCTACCCATAATTCCATTAGCCTGTTGGAGCTTCAGGTCATGTAGCTCTGATACACTGTTTTATCTGTTGGTTTAGGCCAACTGATGACAGTAACCAGCCACCGGGTCGAGGAGTTTTGTCCATGCAGGGTTTGAGCCACGGTGTGATCCGAGTGGATTCGGAGGAGCGTTTGTCTGTACTTACTGTACAGGATGTGGGCACAGTTATGCCAGGAGGTACACACAACAAACACACATGCGTGCCATATAAACCAGACTTTAGGGCAAAAATGTGCCCCAGCCTTTGCAGATGTTTTCCCACATGCAGTGCAAATCAGTAAATCAGATCAAAGTCATAAAGCAGTAAAATATTCATCTCTCTTTGCGCTGCATTTTTTGTTTCATAAAGTGTGTATTGTGTTTATTTACGTTGTCTCTGTGCAGCACTCATGTGTGTGGTCAAACCAGAGGGAGTTCCTCAGCTGTGCCGAACAGATGAGATTGGAGAGCTGTGCGTGTGTTCCATCGCCACGGGAATGTCATATTATGGGCTGTCGGGCATGACTAAAAACACCTTTGAGGTTTGTGTCCTATCAGACCAAGACTGATTTGGCTGTGGTTAATTATACTTTTTATCCCAGAATTCTTCAGGCTTGTACTGAAAAAGATTCAGAAGGGTTCAGATCATCAAAGTCTTTGACTTTTTTGGTAAACTTTTCTAAAACTGTTTATCAAGGGTATTTTCAAGGAGCCAGTTCACACAAGTCTGATCCAACTAAATGACACAAAGTGTAAAGTATTCACAAGCAGGTATTCAGAGTTCACTAGCAATTTTTTCTTTTCTCTGTAAAAAATGTAGATACCCGCCTCTCGCCCAGTCAGATTCAAGGACCAGAATTGACTGTTGTATAATTGTGGTTAATGAATTGGGTGTGAATAAGCCAATAATGTTAACTAAACCTGTAAATGTCTACGGCTGTGTCTCACTCTGCTCCCTAACTCCCTGTGACATGAATCAGCATAATGTAAATACTCATTCAGGCACTCGCAGGGTCTCTGATCCACTAAACACTGGGACACTGATGACTCAATTACCTGAGACACAATTACAGGGCAGCACATTAGAGTGTAGCTGGTGTTTATCAAGTGCATGCCTGTGAAACAGCACAGCTCATCTCCACTGTAGCTGTTACAGCACAGTGCTCTTATGTACAGTGAGTTTCAGCAAACAAAACAAAAGTACAGTAAAGCAAACACATTTTTCTCCACATAATATATATATATATATATTACACTAGTACTTCAGGATTAAACTGCTTAGCATGTGTAAATGGACAAGTAAATAAAAATTGGGCGGGGGTCTTTTTAACAAAGCTAATTCCTGTATAATGCTTTAAAGTTCATAAAACTTTTAATGAGAGAAAACACCTGCCCTGGTCCAATTTCTGAGTGAAACTTTCATGGTGCATTCTGGGAGTTTTTGGGATTTAATCTTTCAGTGATTTCCTGGACTTTCTGGTCAGTGCGATTACTAGTGAACTAGGGAGTGGATTGAAACACCTCCTAGATTTTCAAACCTTTAAAATAGTTCAAGCAGGTCAGCTCATTGTTGTTGTTTTGTTGGCTGTCAGGTATTCCCCATGAGCAGCTCAGGGGCTCTGATCAGCGAACACCCCTTCACTCGGACCGGGCTGCTGGGCTTTATTGGCCCGGGTGGTCTGGTCTTTGTATCAGGAAAGATGGACGGTCTGATGGTGGTCAGTGGGCGGAGACACAACGCTGATGATATAGTTGCCACGGCGCTGGCAGTGGAGCCCATGAAGTTTGTGTACAGGGGCAGGTGAGGATGGGTTGCCTTATAAACAAACAAACATTGTATTTTCTTCTGTGTCATCAAGGGACGGTTGCTATATATAGCGTGTAAACATGTTTGCTTTGGACACGCAGAGTGCAAATTAAATAAACGTAACACCTGCTGGGGCTGCAGAAGTGAGGAGGTGTGTCTGAGTGTTACAGCTACATCAGTGAAATTATCTCTCGTTTAGTGAGTTTTCCCAGAGCTGTGAGGTAAATACCAGTCGGAGCTTAACAATGAAAAGGCTCATAATTTATAAATTGCTTTCAAAGAACTGTAGATAATCTTGTGACATATTCAGATAATCTTGTAATATATTCAGCAGAATTCACAAAACAACATTCAGAACATTATAGGGAACTAAATATTGACGTTTGCAAGTCATAAAACACATAATAAACAAGATTAAAACAAAATAACGTGCACAGCAATACAGTTTTCAACTGCCCTGAATCTGTCTCACACTGGCCCTGACTCTTGTTATTGTTGAGCCCTGACAAACAGCCTGATACACTTCTGTTGTGTCTCTTTCTTTAGGATAGCAGTATTTTCTGTGACGGTCCTGCATGATGAGAGAATTGTGGTTGTCGCTGAGCAGAGGCCAGACTCCACTGAGGAAGACAGTTTCCAGTGGATGAGCCGGGTTCTGCAGGTAATGTTCTTTTGACACGCTCCATTACTGAATGACTGCGGTGAAAGCAACTAGCCATTCCCTTCCTGTCTGACAGGAGTCACTGCGTAAATCTGAATTAGAGATCAAGCTATTGCTGACCTGCATGCTTTCTGTCAGCAGTTTATAAGAGCCCTTCCCGAAAATATCAAGGTGCTCTCGGGCATAAAAGCTGGCCTTTACTTCCACACACCCAAACGGTTTCATTATGCTTCTTTGTTGTAGGCCATTAATCTTGCAAATATAGTATTTTTTCCTACCTCTTCCCGAATTCCTGTTTGGTAATTTGTTTCCCCTCGAGGCATCAGTAAAGGTCACCGCCTGCATCGGATCTCAGCTTGAAGCTTCTTCTCAGTTCTTTACAGGTGCTCTGAAGTCTATTTATAAACCCAACATGTCTGTTTTTCTGCAGGCCATAGACAGCATCCACAATGTGGGGGTGTTTTGCTTGGCTTTGGTACCTGCTAACACCCTTCCCAAGACTCCTCTGGGAGGAATCCACCTGTCGGAGACCAAGCAGCTGTTTTTGGAAGGCTCCCTGCATCCCTGTAATGTTCTAATGTGCCCTCACACCTGCGTCACCAACCTGCCCAAACCACGACAGAAACAGCCAGGTGTGTGTGCCACAAGGTCACCTGTGATGTCTTGCAGAATTAGAACCGTCAGAAACGCTGTGTGTTGTACTCTGTTTGTTTGTGAGAGTCAGTGATGTGTTTCCTGTTTGTTCTGTAGAGATCGGTCCCGCCTCTGTGATGGTGGGGAACCTGGTCTCGGGGAAGAGGATCGCCCAAGCCAGCGGCAGAGATCTGGGCCAGATCGAAGACAATGATCAGGCAAGGAAGGTGTGTGTGTGGTACCGTGGGCCTCGATTTTCATCCATCCATCAGTCTGTTCTTCCACCCCTCTCTTCTATTTCATCCCCACCTTTACAAAAACACTCAGTTTTCTGTGTTTTGTTTTTTATGTTCGGGACGGTCAAATAACTGACCTGAAAGATATATACTGCCTTCTATACACTGCCACTGTATTCCATAATTATTTATTTATTTTTTGATGGGGGTAAATATTACATAATATTTGTAATTTTGAACTAATCATTAAATTGTTTTGCACTATTTCTATTCAAAATACATATTTGTCCCTATTGCAATGAGTTTGTTTAGCTGTTCATTGTGCCATTGTGTTGTAATTTTACAATTTAAACACGTAATTTCAGTCGGCCACCAACTTATGAATGTCATTTGGTAGGTGGAGGTTAATTTTGGATCTGTGTGGCGCACAGCAGTTACTCTAAGTGAATTTGTGTAGAAGGTCTGACCCCTGACAGCTTCTCAAACCTTTTGCCCTCAGCTGTGGTTATTTCAGACCCAACCCTGACAGAGAGCATTCTGGGAAATGGTTAGGTTATGTCACCAAACCAGAGCTTTACAATTATATGGTTCTAAACCTCTAAAAACAGATTTTGATAGCTGTTAAACTCTGGTGGATTCTGTGAAAATCTCAGTGCTTCATTAGAGTAATCACTGCACGTTGGGCTCTGTTTGGGAGAGATTTTTTTATTGTGCTTTTAGTGTTGAGTTGAGCTCTTTGGTTTTGCTGTGCTGTCACTCAACCACCAGCACAAACACAATCCATTACTCTGCCTTCTCATGCTGAAACACGGCAGCCATTATTCCATCAGCCTGTCTGCAGTCACACACACACACTCATCAACACGGCTGCTGACCTCACACACACTTATTCACAAACAGCACACACACACACATGCTCACACACATTTGAACAAACATGCACACACCCACAAATGCACACACACACACACACACACACACACACTCATTCTTTAGTAATTTAACAGTTGTTGGCTGCTGTCTCCCTCATGCCTCCCACATTCTCTCCTCTCTTTCCTTTACACTCAGCCTGCATGTCTGTGTGCTCTCTGCCACAACAAAAGTTACCTCCACCATCTACACGGCTCAAAGAATTGCAGACGCACGCAATTATTTTCCATTTTTACACCCTGAAGCCCATGTTGGCTTTTTCATTCATGCTCATGAAAATCAGGCCTGAGTGAGTGAGTGGAAACAGTTTTGTTTCATGCATGTAGAGGCGGGACGTGATCAGACGTGAGTATCAGTGGGAGACGAGGTAACACAACTGCATTCACTTCAGCTCACTTAACACCAGCACTAATGACTTTAACACATCCTGCTGACTGTGTCCTGTGTTCAGCAGTCACTCTTGAAATAACATGTTACCTTTATAAAACTCTCCACCAAAGTAACTGGATGATTCAAACCCTCATGCTACACTGAGAAATGTTTGATTTGAATTGTTTGAATGTTTGTTTTTAACTGTGGGGTGGGTGGGATGTCATGATGCATTATGACTCTTTGTCAAATTATTCTGGATCTAGTCATAACAATTCATACTAATTATTAATTATTAATCTTAATAATTGTGGCTATTGAGCAGTAATGGTATTTAAAAGTATTAAAAACAAACCCACCTCTGGTAGTTGATTTTAGTACCAAACTGTTTTATTCTTTTTGGTGGATTAAATTTCAATTGAATCCAGTCGTGAGGTGCCAAATGATTACGGCTCCTAAATAATGATCGTTCAGTAATCCAAGACAGTTTGGAAACATCTATAATCTCCATGAATGTGTTTGTTGTAGTAATTATCGTGTGGGTACTTCTCTTCTCCACCTGCAGTTTCTCTTCCTGTCTGAGGTGTTGCAGTGGAGAGCTCAGACCACTCCAGACCATGTGCTCTTCACCCTCCTGAGCTCCAGGGTATGATGTCACCTGATGTTACACAAGTGTCGGCTCAGTCTCAGTTTCTGCCTTTAAGAAGCAGGAAATGGTTTCAGCAATGATTTTGCTCTGGCAGGCAAATGATACTTTGTAATATACTAGAAATGTTTAAACCCCACACCCTCTGTAGAGAAGTCGTGATAACTCTGAACAGAGAGCAGACACTCTGTACAGTAGCTAAGGTAAGCTGTATGAGTACTATACGTGTCTGTGGGTCTGTTTTCCATAAATTATGAGCAGCAGCCAGTTGTCTGTGTGAGGAGAGGAGTTAATAACAATATCTGAGAGTGTTTCAATTAAAATATAAAAACACAAAAGTCTTTATTGAGGTTTAAAGGTCATGCTAGAGGATAGAAAATATCTTTACCTCTTTATATAAACAAGAGAAGTTGAAATTTTGCACCATAGAAAAACAATTGTGTATTTTTGTGTGTGTGTGTTTGTAGGGAGCAGTTCTGAACTCACTGACCTGTCTTCAGCTGCACAAGCGGGCAGAGAAGATAGCAGCCATGTTAATGGAGAGAGGCCACCTGCAGGACGGAGATCATGTTGCGCTGGTGTACCCACCTGGTACGACACCTTCAACTCCCACCTGAACCAAAGCCCCAAAACAATGATCTGTGATCAGTCACCTGATATTCATATTATTGTGCGATCAACTTGCTTTCAACACAGGGTTGTGACAAAATGTGTTAAAATCTGAACATTCCTATACTAGGACTGTTGCAATATACCCATATTAACCGTATTATTTACCATGAGGACTGATGTTGTACAGAAAAGAAACTACATAATAACTTACATTACGGATTAATTTGACTGATAGCATTATTTATTTTCAAACACTTATTTTAAAAACAGATATTGTGATAATGTTGTGAATTCTCTTGGCCAGGATAATGTTAAAATGTGACATTGCACTGTGTTTTCTGTTGCAGGTATAGATCTGATTGCTGCCTTCTATGGGTGTCTGTATGCCGGCTGTGTACCGATCACAGTTCGACCACCACACCCTCAAAACATCTCCACCACCCTGCCCACTGTGAAAATGATTGTGGAGGTGCGTGTTGACCTAAGACACTTTTCTGTGTTACATGACTGTGAGGAAATGTTGCTAAAATGTACAAATTTGTGTTTAGGTGAGCCGGTCGGCCTGCGTGATGACCACACAGGTCATATCCAAACTCCTGAAGTCGAAGGAGGCGTTGGCTGCAGTGGACATCAGGACGTGGCCTCCTGTTCTGGACACAGGTGAGTGGGTCAGAGGTCAAAGGTCAGCTACTTTCACTTCAGCATCCATTTAACATCCAAACGTGTTTGTTTTAAGATGATCTGCCAAAGAAGAAGCCCCCTCAGCTCTACAAACCCTCCGATCCAGACACGCTGGCTTATCTGGACTTCAGTGTCTCCACCACAGGAATGCTAGCTGGAGTAAAGGTGAGTGTTTGAAAGCATCTCACAGAAATGAGGTTCTCTCAGTTAATGGGTGGGAAGATGTTGAGATCAGGTGTCAGGTGCTATGTAGAATGATGATTTTTTCTTTTATTGTCTGGAGATGAAAAAGGGTTTTAAACAAGTGACGACCATTATGTGGCAGCAGCTATGAGCCTTTCAGAAACCAGCAAGTGTTGTGTAGATGTTCTGTTCTCTGTTCAGTCTGTCAGAGGTTTCGTTCATCACTGCAGTCTTTCATTAGCCTGCCTCAGAGATGACAGCCCACAAGACTTCCTCTCAAACTGACGTGTGGGTCACCATTGTGTTCCTCACACAACAGCAGTGTTCATCTGATTGGCTGTGCTTTCTAATGTTTGTTGATGAGGACAAAACCTATTTGAAGTTAACAACACAACACAAACATCAGCTACAACACAAACATTTGACAGAAGAAAGAGATGTTTACACTTTGGACTAAAAGCCACAAAATGCAAATTGTGGTTTTAAACATTAATGCCAGACACTGGTTCTTACCTGTCTCGTAACCAAACATGACGTAACATGGTGTGCATATGAGCTGTAGAACCTTCCATATCTAGAGCTCTCTGTCTCTCTCTCTCTGTCTCTCTCTCTTATCTTTGCTGTCTGTCTCTCAGATGTCTCACAGTGCCACCAGTGCCTTTTGTCGCTCTATTAAGCTGCAGTGTGAGCTGTATCCCTCTCGTGAGGTGGCCATCTGTCTGGATCCGTACTGTGGGCTGGGGTTCGTCCTCTGGTGCCTCTGCAGGTGAGAGCGAGTGTGTCAGGTGTGTCTGCATTCTGACAGACCTGCTTAAAGACATATTCACACCAATTTTAGAAAACATTTTTACACTGAGTATGAACTATCAGATTGTGAACATCTGTCATCATTTATTCAGAGTGTATTGAGTGTATGTTTGTGTTTATGCTGTGCTGTGTGTTTTCTTCTGGTGTACTCAGCTCCTGTCTGAGTGATGTGTTCTCTGACTGATCAGGTTCTTGTGCTCTCATGAAGAGTGTGTGTGTGTATGGGCGGGTGACGTAACCATATATTGGGCACAAATTTGTAGCCCAAAGCCAGCAAAACCTGACGAATTTGAGCAAAACCTCGTTTTGGGGCCATCCTTATTTGTAAAAACACTATAAAAAAGTAAAAAATTGTACAAACGTGTTCTGTTAGTGTGTGTGTGTGTGTGGTGGTAACTCTGTGTTCTCTGTATCTTCTGCTGGCTGAAGTGTGTATTCAGGGCATCAGTCCATCTTGATTCCCCCGTCGGAGCTGGAGGTGAATCCCGCTCTATGGCTGCTGGCTGTCAGTCAGTTTCGGGTCAGAGACACGTTCTGTTCGTACTCTGTCATGGAGCTTTGCACCAAGGGTTTGGGCCTACAGACAGAATCTTTAAAGGTACAGCAGATTCCCATCTTTTTTTAATTTTCTCTGCAGTATTTTAAAGCAGTAGTGACTGCTGCTGATGGAGGTGTGACTGTGTATAATTAAAGATCTGGTCTGAGTTTATGAGGGAAAGGCCGTCTGTGCCTCCTGGCCAGACTGTCTTGTAAAATCTTGTTTTATTTACTTTCATTTAGTCATTGAGATCGCCATAGTTACTGACTGCAGTCGGGAGCAGAGTATAGTTTATTAACATCGATCAAGGAAAGGAAGAAAATCCTTTTGTGGTATAAAATAAATAATAATGTAGAATAATGAGGTAGAACTTAGATGTTTATGTTGTCTTATCATTTTTATTTTTAAAGTGTTAATATTAATAAGAATTAATATAAACAGAGCTAATTGTTGTTTCAGCTTCACTGGACCAAATGTAAGGACCTGAGCGACTGCTCTGTATTTCATATGTGGCTGACAGTTTTTCTCTCGCCCTCTCTCAGTCCCGTGGACTTGATCTGTCCCGTGTGAGGACGTGTGTGGTGGTTGCTGAGGAGAGGCCCAGAATCGCCCTCACTCAGTCCTTCTCAAAGCTCTTTAAAGACTTGGGCCTCCACCCGCGAGCTGTCAGCACTTCATTCGGATGTAGAGTCAACCTGGCCATCTGCCTGCAGGTTAGTGTCTGCGTGTGTGTGTGGCTGTGGAAAAGCGTGTGGTTAATCTGCTGTGGACTTGACGTGAGGCAGAGATCGGGCTGTAATCCTCATCCCAGCGCTGTTTTACAGTTTGGGATTATTGTTCAGGGTTTGACGAGGGGATTACACTGTCTTTAGTTTGTGTTCTGAGGGAAAGTGTCTATCTGGGGTATTATAGCATATGTGGAGTTAATACTGTTGTGGTACAAGCATTATTATAGTAAACATATGTATATATTAAGCTACTCTATGTGAGGTAGAGATCAATCATTATAGAATCATCAAAAGCTGCTGCTGAGGATGTTCCAATATAATGCTGATACAGCTTTAACTTGATTCTGATGGGTCAGCAGTGGCACACTGCAGTCATTTGTTTTTGTATACTGACCACTGAACGGTATATTTGACCTGTATATTTAACCTTCTAGTTGGTTAAAAGTTATTTCTGATGTTTCAATAGTTACATATGAAAGATATGTTATGTTTAGGAACCTAATGACTATAATAGAGTCAGAGTTTCAGAATTGAGATTTCAGTCCCGTTGTTGTTATTGGGACACTGCGTGTTGTTGTTTTTCTCTTGTACTCCTCTGGTTATGATTTTCATCTCCCGCCCATATATTTCATGTTTATCTTTTGTTTTTGTCATATCCACATCTCGTCATGCTTTTCTCCTCTGTCCTCTCTCTGTCCCGCGCTTCTCATCTGCTTGCTGGCTGTTTAGCCTCACAGTCTTGGGAAGCTTGTGGATCAGGCAGGGCAGTGAAACGCTCGCAGTGATCTCACATGCTGTGGATGAGTCCGTTTTCAGCTGCTGGGCTCTGTGCTCTGGCTTTTGCTTATATAGTGGAAGCGAGTGATCTGATTGGCCCTGAGAACATTAAACACCTGATACAGCAGAACTGATTTATCAGACTAATAGAGTAATAGCTTATCTGAGCTAGAGGGCTGCTTTCCTGGTCTCCAGTGAGAGAGCTTCTTTTAGAATTGAGCAATGTATTGATGATTTTGCTGGCGGTATAAAATCAATCATCAGTCAGTCATGAGTATGTTGATTTCAATGCACTTTTTATGTGGCTATTAAGTTTAAAGAGAGATTTAATTAATTCCTCAATCCCTTCCTGAAATGTCTTGATATATTGAATTTGTGTATGTAATTTATTTTTTCATAAATGTTGCTGTTGGTAACCGTTGTATCAGTTGTTGATAACCGTTGTATCAGTTGTTGATAACTGTTATCATTTAACGTATAGTTGTTGATAACCGTTGTATATTGTGTAACCGTTATTTTTAACCGTTTTATTAACCGTTATCATTTGTAACCGTTTTCATTTTGGACCGTTTATTCATTGTTGGTAACCGTTGTATCAGTTGTTGGTAACCGTTGTATCAGTTGTTGGTAACCGTTGTATCAGTTGTTGATAACCGTTGTATCAGTTGTTGGTAACCGTTGTATCAGTTGTTGGTAACTGTTGTATCAGTTGTTGGTAACCGTTGTATTCATTGTTGGTAACCGTTGTATCAGTTGTTGGTAACCGTTGTATCAGTTGTTGGTAACTGTTGTATCAGTTGTTGGTAACCGTTGTATCAGTTGTTGGTAACCGTTGTATCAGTTGTTGGTAACTGTTGTAACTATGTGTTGCTGTATAATTGATATTCTGAAATGCAGTGTGGAAATAAAATTATTGTTTAAATTTAGTCCATTAAAACATATTGATTGACTTGATTACAAAAATTTTTTAATAAAAAAAAAAATTTTTATCTTCAAAAGTGTTTTGTTGCCCAGCCCTATTTGAAAACAGTGTTTGGTTTTAAACTGAGTCCAGGAAAGACGCCCTCACAGCAGTTCAGTGTTTACTGTAAGGTTACCTGGTGTTTACCTGGACTTACAGCAGGCACAGGGTTCTGTGTTGCAGTGTCACTCATTCCTGCACTGTTGAGCTGTATAATCAGAGCCATTAGGTGTCATTGTGCCCGCCCTCATCCTCTGCATTGCTTTGTGGTGACATCACAAACACAGACGCCTTTGTTTGGAACAAGAGTGCCTACACACCAAATATCACAGCCGCTCGCACCGTGAGTCACTGATCTCAAATATGCGTCTCTGAGGACCTAATCCAGTCAGAAGGGCCCATTGTTGGGCTCAGGTTTCAGGGAGACCCCTGCTGGCCATCTGCTGGAAGGTTCTTTCATCTGAGGCTCAGTTTGTTTCACGCTCCAGTGATTGAGTTATGATGTGCTCTTGTTCACATGAAGCAAGGCTTCTGAGGGCCTCATAACAGCGCAGACAATGAAACTCAGTAATGATCAATCAGGGGAAATAATGGCTGTCATTTTAGCATTGGGTGATGATGGATGTTCATTTGTGCTCAGAGACAGACGGTGTTTGTGTCCCATCTCAACATTTCTCCACAACTTCATTATCAAACCAAAACTGTGAAAAAAAAACAGAGCAAGTGTGAATTCTGTCTGGTGCAAGTTAGTGAGAATTGTGAAAGGAGCTCGTGAAACTGGAAGGATGTCTATCAGTTCAGTAAACAGTATTGTGTCTACAGGTACCAGGTTACACATTGAGAGGAAAAACAATCATTGGATTTGGCATCAAAAGTTTTTGGCATCTGTGAAATATATTCAGTTTTCTGTCTTGTTTAGTTTTTCTCACACCGATTTATTTGTGTGATATAACTGTCTCTAAACAGCACCATAAATCGGATCTTTTCCTGTGTAAGTGCCAGACTTTAGTAAAAGTCAGAAGTCTGGATCTACATAATGAGCGAGGGGCGATCTGCTCACCTCTTCACCTGAAGACAGACCGTCTGTCATACTGGGATTCAGGGAGATGGAGGCTCTTTCAGTCTTCATTTTGCAGTTTTCTTCTGCTGCTCCATACACAGCCACACATCTGTCATTCAGACCTCATAAACGGGTCTTGTTTCTCCTCTGCTCTCTCTGACTTCTCCATCACTTCATGCCATCATTTATTACCATCTGCTTTTCAGGGTGATTTTTGGGTCATTTCTTCCCAGTTTGCTGCTTGTGTCACTCGTCTTTGTCCAACCCCCTCATCTGTTTCATCTTTTACAACATTTTCACTCCCCTGTGTTATTGTGGTATTTCTGTGTTCTGTAAACTTTGTACTAACTAGTTAACTCAAGCAAGTTGAAAGTTGAACTTGACATAGTAAGTTCTCTGTAAACAACTTTGTGTGTGTCTTCTGGCTAACTGTTGCATGATGGATAATTTCAGGGGACGTCAGGACCCGATCCGACTACTGTGTACGTGGACATGAGAGCCCTCCGACATGACAGGTGAGAGAAGCAATGATCTTTATTCAGTGGAGAAATGAACATGGACAGATGTTGATATACACCTGTCCATCTGATGTCCAGATGGTGATATACAATGATAAAGGAGGGACACAAAATAGCCGAGACTGTACATTTATTTTTTTAGCTGCTCAAATTTTTAAAATGATCTATGAATATTTGAGAGAAACAGCTGATGGGTGACTTTTATGAGGGATTTGACTGCAGCTCATCCAGTCAAAATTAGTGTTAAAATACTTTTTTATAACCATGGTTTTACTGTCCTGACTGTTTTGTTATATTGAGTGTTTGCTGCTAGGTGTATATGTGCAGGTTTATTTGTATGCAGATGTGTGTGCAGCTGAGACATTTCTCTGTTGACTGTGAGGGAGGGACAGTAAATTCAGCATTTTCAGTCTTCAGAGGCTGGACTGTCTCAAGCACTTATGCTGGCCTGCCTCTAAAGCACAAAATCAAATACCTGTCACAGTGTTTGCTTTTATTTACTTGAACATCTCCAAACAGCAGAATTATTTTATTCTTCCTCACTCTGTAATATAATTCTGTGTGGATGTATTCAGGAGGGTTGAGATATCCGCCATTATTTTGTTTACGCTGGTGTTTATAAGATCAGAGTTTGTGAGGAACAGTCTGCTTGTTCTTCCTCAGAGTGCGTCTGGTCGAACGAGGATCTCCACACAGTTTACCCCTCATGGAGTCTGGAAAGGTACCTGCTGTTCTTCTTACAGCAATGCACTTCAATGTAAATGAAATTGGTTTATAATTCTGAGTGTAAATTGGTGAATCTGAATTGAATTAATATTAGATTTTACCTGGAGTTCGAATCATCATCGCCAATCCTGAAACCAAAGGGCCTGTGGGAGATTCCCATCTAGGGGAGGTGAGTTCAGATCGCAGGATAAAAATAAAGCCGACTGTATCAATTTCTGCTCTGGAATCTCCTGTTTTGTGTGGCTGTAGATCTGGGTTCACTGTGCGCACAACGGCAGTGGTTACTTCACAGTGTACGGGGACGAGGCTCTGCAGTCGGATCACTTCAACTCCCGCTTGAGCTTTGGAGATACACAGACCGTGTGGGCGCGGACCGGTTACCTGGGCTTCCTTCGCAGGACTGAACTTACTGACGCTAGTGGAGGTGATCTGGCAATGTTTTATTGTCTTATTCCGGTTGTAGTTTGTGATGAGCATCTCAAGTGTTGCTCAGTCTGATGATGGTCGTGAATTTGTTTCCAGAGCGACATGATGCTCTGTATGTGGTTGGTGCTCTGGATGAAGCCATGGAGCTGAGAGGAATGAGATATCACCCCATCGACATCGAGACCTCAGTTATCCGCACCCACAAGAGCATCATGGAATGGTACGACCATCTCACTTCTGTATTTTCTGTGGTAGAGGAGATCTTAGCTTTTGTCCTAACCAGTCGCAGCATTTATAATGAAACTTGATTTATTTGTGTAGCTGTATTTTCAAAATTATTTCAGAACATCATTTTTGCTCTGATTGTATTTTTTTGTCATTTCACACATCGTTTACTTTTAGAAGCAGAAAAATCAAATGATGCTGAAAACACACATGCTCTAGTTTGGACAAGATGAAAAGCTGCATTCACACTGACAATGTGAAGTCACTTCAAATCAGTGTCAGTGTGAATTCTCTTTTGGTAAGCAGGTATTTTGATTGGACAAATCTTTCGTTTCAGTGCGGTGTTTCCCTGGACCAACCTGCTGGTGGTGGTTGTGGAGCTGGAAGGTTCTGAACAGGAAGCTTTAGACCTGGTTCCCCTGGTAACTAACGCAGTTCTGGAGGAACACTACCTGATTGTGGGTGTGGTTGTCGTGGTGGACATTGGAGTCATTCCCATTAACTCTCGTGGAGAGAAACAGAGGATGCACCTGCGAGACGGCTTTCTGGCCGACCAGCTGGACCCCATCTATGTGGCGTATAACATGTAGTGCGAGTGTGTGTGTTCATACAGATGCCGTGTCAGTGTGTTTGTGTGTGTGTTTTACTGGCTGCACGACTGGTTTGGTGGTCAGAAAATACCAGAAAAAAACAACCACGGGAACAAACTTAACAATGATTACAACACCAAATGGAGGATCTGATTGGCAGAAGGATCCAAGTCTCCTGAAGGCCAGAAGAACCGCGTCCGCTTCTGCTTGCGTGTGTCGCTTGTTTTCACGTGAGGTATCGCAACGTTCATTTTTATTTTACCCTTTATGAGCAAAGGTTATTTTTAAATATCTGCATACTGTGTTTCCCAATTACTTGCAGTAACTTGTTGAGATCACAAACTCTGGACACAATTTCTGTCCTTTCATTTTAAAAAAGGTACAAAAACAGAATTGTTACATTTGTACGTGTCACAGCCGTCCTTTAGCAATTTGCCTGTTTAGTTTTTTTAACCTCTGTAAATGTCCTTAAACAGCAGAAAAAGAAAAATCGCCCCCTGCTTTTATGAATCCTCCATGTTTAATATCACTGTACAAAGCTGAAGACCAACACAAAGTCGGATGATATTGTGTAATTATGTACAGACAATAGTTCTTATTTATTTTGCTCTTTTTAGAATTGGTGAGTGAAGACATTTGGAAATGTTTTCCTCATTAAATAATGTTGCTGATATAAAACATTGAATCATCTTGAGTGAGCAGTATCACATCAAGTGTATGTAAAAATATAAATATACATACAGATCTATATAAAAAGAAATCTCTATCTAAAATCAGATCTATGAATCACCAGTGAAACGTTTCTGATGCAGTACTTTCCTCATGCATGGTATCTGATCAGACAAGATACAAACTTATCAGACTTTGAAGTCATGATGTTACACGTGTAGCTGGAACAAAACTGAACTCCATCTCTACGGCCGTATCAAGTGAAAACAAACCCTACAGATGTGCCTGCAATTTTGTTTACATTGTTTGACATCTTATATCTGTACCACAGCTCTGCTTGTTAGTTGTGTTTTATTGGCTTGGGTTAAATTTGTAACTTGTTTTTCTATTGTTTTGGGTGATTTCATCATTATTTATTGACACAGGCTTTTTTTAGTATTTGTTATGATAATATCACAGCACGGTTGGTATTTTTCAGTGGTTATGTATCCTCACACGGGCACGACAGCTTTAGCAGGGAAGCGTTTTCATTTATGATGCACCAGGCTTTGGTATTTTTATTAAATATTTACGTAAATGCCTCACAGTTTTTTTTTTTACCCCATTCAGCGGATGTTTTTTATTGGTTTATTTGGGAAACAAATAAATGACAGCCGGACGATTTCTGGCACATGCAATATCAACAAAACATAAAACATGACTAACAGGCTTTAATAATGCAAACCGTGTGAGGAGTAAAAGAACTGCGCCATTATTCTCCACTATGTACCAGCTGCATTAAAATAAAACGTTGTTTTCAACGCTGGCAAAAACTATTCAGGATTTTGTCCTGCTGGTAACAGATAACAGGGCAGATGATCACGTTATTTCCTGAAGTTACTCATGAAGATGCAGAATGGGATTGTAGCGCAGTCTTCGTCACTTTTATTTTGTTAGATTTTTTTATTGTGTAATAGACTGTCTGAGGAACTGAGTTTAACACATTCATAAAGTGGCAATGCAGTGTTCTCTTTATTAGTCTGTTTTAAAACTAAAGTCTTAACCTCTTTGGAAGATTTAGTGTTGCCATTACCATACAAAACTGACATGTTTCCCCATTTTGACAAGAAAAACCTGCACATAACTTTCAACCTGTGAATTTTCTTTTCCGTTTGAAATCTGGACTAATGTAAGAGTGTCTGCATGATGTCTGTAAATATTACTGGTTAGCGAAAAAAGACAAAAAACAAAGTTTATTTTGTATGGTGCAGGTGTGTTTGAAATTCTGTTTTGTACACATGATTAAAAGTATTAAATGACACTTTTATAGACGCCTGCTTTGGCCTAACTTCACACAATATGGTGCAATAAAGTGCTTTGATTGGTACTTTTGTCATGATTAAATTTCATTCATCAGCAAAAAAAGACCATGAAAACCAGCGGTTGAAATGTTTATTTATACATACTACTGTTACATGTAATGGAGGAAGAACATCAGCCATGTCAGAGGAAACGTTTACCGCACATGTGAATTTGTATGCACATGAAAGCCAGACAGATGTTCAATAACTTCTCACTGGGTGTCGTGAATTCTCAGTAGTCATTCTTCTGTCCGCATAAATATAAAAAAGTAAAAAAGGGTTAACTTACAATTACAAAGTGGTGTCAGATTATCCTAGAAAATCATAGAGAGACATACTGCATCACTGAGGACACGAGAATAAAAAGAATGCAGAATTCATGCACACTGGAATGGAACATATTACTGTTATATCACAAATATTTTTTCATTTACAGACTTATCAAATACATAGTTAATGCGTTCATGAAATGTACATATGTTAACGTGCAGCGTCATCAGTCACGGTTATATACATGTAGTGCAACAGTGAGGTTGAGATGAGGGGAAGAGTGAGGACAGAAACCTGGATGTATCAAACACACGATTTAACACACATCAGAACTTTGGAGGGAAAAGAAACAGGTGCACACACGTACGGGTCTGTGCAGAAACTCTAAAGGGCCTCGTGTTCTCATCCATCCTTCAGCTGACTGGCTGTCCAGGTCTAAATAGAAACATTACCTTTTATCTTACCTCATTTGTACTAAATAATTATTGCAGTATTTCTTTAATATTGTGTTTGCCCCAAAATAAAAATATGTCCTTGTTTCAAACCCACGTGACTCCCTTTAGTTTAAATAAAAAACACAGGAGGAGATATTTTGCAGAAGATGGACATTCTGTCTGGAAGCTTCTTTTGTGTTTTCATAAAAAAGGTGTGAAGCTATTTGAGTGTGTGTAGGTGAAAACATTTTCATCTGAGGTTATAAACTAATATTTGAACTTCTCCCTCAGGTTACAAAGTGCAGGAGAAGACCATGAAAGGTCATTCTCAAATATCAAACCTTCAGGGTAACTCTAACCATAACGTCTGATTGTTTCATTTAAACTGATCTCTGAACAGTCCTAATTCTCATTCAGTTTTACAATTTAATGGGATCATTTAATCTAAGAAGACTTGGTTATGAACAAAAACTGGGGTGAGTTACACACAAACACACAAAAACCTCACTACAGACTCAATCGGCCAAGATTTAGTACGTCAGCTAAAGAAATGCATCCCAAAATTAGCACATCATTTAGTTTTCTCATTAAAAATTAAAAAATGGTCTATTTAAAAATGTAACCATGAAAATATGCATATTCATTAATGGAAGATTGTATCATACAGACAGACATGACTTGCCATCTTAAAACCCTGTTTCCAAAAAAACTGACACATCACAGCCACTGATAAAAAGCAACCGTCCAGAATAAAAGCACCAACTTCACTCACTGCAGGAGGCTGACATGACTCACTCATTATAAAAAGTCAAATATCTACATAGTTTAAGATTACGTTGTTTAAAAAGAGAACTAGTACTTCACATTAACTAGTCTGTATGCAAGCAAGACTGTTTTCCATTGTACAGCAAAGAAAAGGGGTAAAAACAAAACAGATATACAAAGTGATATCATAAAACCCAAACACAAAAACATCTCCACAAAGATCCTGTACTCACTGCCCGGTTAAGTGTTCACCGCAGTAAAATGTCCCGGTTAAAGTTTTCTAGGGAGATGGAGTTAAAAATGCTGGCTGCAAATGAAGAGTCCATGGCAAGGTGGTGAGATTTTAAGAGATCCATCCAACAGCGTGTATGCAGAGAGGTGGAGTCTAGAGGGTGGGCGTGGCCGGGTGGTGCTCATCTCTTCCGGCGACATGTGCGTTTGTGGTCGGCGTGCCAGTGTTCCTGCTGGCATTTGATGGAGCAGTACGACGTGTTCCAGCAGCAGTGGTACATCGCCTCCTCTTCACAATTATAACACTGAAATGTGTAACACAGTAAAATGCAGAGACTGCTGTTTGATTGTATACCTGGATTAACATCCTGATTGGCTCTAGAACAACATTCCTATCCACCAATCAGATTTTAGGGTGAGGGCCAGAGTTTGGCTTACGGCTGGATTTGGGTTGTCAACAGCATTCTGATTTTTTATCATTTTCCTCTGATTTTAGACGTGGTTATTGTTTAGCACCAACAAAAGACATTGATCCAGTAACAGGCTCTATTCATCTGCCTAAAAACGACATCACTGTATTGACATAAAGAGTAATTACTCTTATTTCCTAATGCTGCTGTCAACAATTTCCAGAAGAGTTTAGGTGAATAACACACAGGAGAACAACTATCTCCTAACAACAGGTCCAGCAGAATAGTGTTTATATACAACAGTATGTGTATATTAAAACTTCAGAGAAAAATTATCTTCTAAGCAAATAATTTGAACGATTAAAGCATAAGACAGCTGACAGCTAAACCTGCCTGGAGCAAATGCAAAATAAACAAATAACAAGTCACTTCTGAAAATATATTTTACATTCCATATTGCTAAGACTTCAAAATATTAGACTTTCAGTCACAGATAATAAGATTATCTGGTGGTTTCAACAGCTTAATCAAACATAACCAAACTTCTGAAGCACTTGTGCTCTCGAGGTTTACTCACCCACTGCTTCTTCTTAGTCTGGGAAATGAGTTGTTTGTGCTGAGCGACCATCTTCTTCATCTCCTCCATCAGCTCTTCCTTGCACTTCTCCTTCACCTGTTTGCACTTTCGTTCCATCTCAGCCTGTGTGCTGGACACGGCTTTGCTCACTGCCTGCCTCTTCTCTTCCTCCATCTCTGCTCGCAGCTGTAAAGACCAGCATTAGATTATCCTCTTTGACTGATATTGTGCCAAACTGGCTCCATCAATCTGACTCAGATACAGGTTTTCACTGGAGAAAAGGACCATTCAGCTATAAAATCTACTCATCTAAGAGATTCAAAAGTCCCTGAGGCCAATTACAGTGAAATAGAGGAATCTATGAGTCCTGCCACAAGAGGGAGCCAGAGAGCTAAAACACACCTGAGGCAGCTAATCAAGGTGAAAATTACAGACAGGTGTGTTGGAACTGAGTTTGCAAGATGTTCCTCACCTTGTCCAGAGCTTCTTTCAGAACACGCTCTGTCTCCCGCTTGTGTTCTGCCTTCATCATTTCTTTAACGTCGCTGAAGATCTTGGTGTATTTGTCGTGGCACATGTTTTGGCAGCTGCCCTCGTTCACTGTCTGTGTGCCTCGGTGCAGCATGCGAGGGGCCGGTGAGGAAGATGAGGAGGACGAGCTAGACTTTTTGGTCTGTGTGGAGACGGACATGCGCTCCGGCTGATGGGGAACAGCTGTTGGAATCTCTTGACTGGAGCTGACGGCCTCCACCTCAGGCTCGGGTTCCTGGAAGAGCAGGTGATGGTACAGGTGACGTGAACCCTACACAGCATCTCATTCAGCCTGTGTGCTGCAGTACTGACCTCGTCTTTGGGCTCAGTGGCCTGTGATCGACGGCTTTTCTTAGCTTTGGGTTCTTGGTTGCCTTTAGACTGTAGAAACACAAGAACAGATGAATGAAATCAAAAGCTAAATAAAGCCATGAGCAGCGATACAAACCCAAGTGATTAATCACAAATCAATAACATTAGCTGTGCCATGACACAACCCTGTGGTTACATTATCATTAACTATTGAGTGAACTTGCACTGTACAATCCACTTTAATGAATTAAAAAAGCTTTATGCAATATAAACTATATTATGGTATTAATATGAGTTACTATATTATTATGACTAAACAACAGTATATTTTTATTACAGTAAATTAATATTAACCAAAAATACTAAATGCATTAAGCATCATAAACTAACTATACTTAAACACTTTACGTTAAGATTTTAATGCACAAGTGTAATTCAAATCTGTTGGGATGCATTTAATAAATGATTTAATTTTTACTCTTGTACTGCAGTACTTGCTTTCAGACACTCAATGAGACAAAGGTAACAATCTTTCAACATTCATGTGTGCCAAATAATACAATGCAATAATTACCATCTACAGTAAATCAGCCTGCAGTAAACCCTGTACAGTAACCTGATATTATTCTCCATCAAATGTTTTTTGATGTCTCCATCAAAAGTCACATGACTAGATCAGCACTGCTCACCTGCTCATTGGACGTGGAGGAGATGCTTGACTCTGCCTCCTCCACTCTGTCTTCCTGTCTGTCACTCTTCTCCTCCAGCTTCCCCTTCCATGTGCGTCCCTCCCTCAGGAAGCGCTGGTGGAGCTGCAGCTCGTCACAGGCCTTCTTCCAGCCCGCGCTGCGCTTCACCTGCAGCTGCTGCACGCTCACAGAGATCTCCTGGATGTTATCAGCGGGAATCCAAGCCCTGCAGCACAACACAGGAACAAACACACCACGCAGACACGGACACACCACGCAGACACGGACACACCACGCAGACACGGACACACCACGCAGACACGGACACACCACGCAGACACGGACACACCACGCAGACACGGACACACCACGCAGACACGGACACACCACGCAGACACGGACACACCACGCAGACACGGACACACCACGCAGACACGGACACACCACGCAGACACGGACACACCACGCAGACACGGACACACCACGCAGAACTGCTTTAAACCTGCTCCAGAATTATGTCCTAAAGAAGTTTTTTAGATATATATTTATCTCACAATTAACAATTTTCCTTCGTTCAAGTCTTCGTTTGATTCTCCGTTTCATTTATTGCAGGGCAGTTGAATTATTTTTTTTCAAGCAGTGACAGCTGTGTTCTACTTGATTAAAAATTCTTATTATATGCAAAATGTTTAATGAGAATTAACAGGAATAATAATGGGAATATTCGTTAATTCATTATTTTAAAAATTTGCATTTAAAAATCCACAGAAGCATTTAAGGGAAACTTTAACCCAAACATAATGAATTGTATTATTATGACAGAATTTCATAATCAATGGCTTCAGATAATCGTGATTCATGCTCCTGTCATCTGTTCTCTTGGATACAGAGTAACCTCAGCCTGACCTTTGGTGCTGATGACCAAAGAAACGGACGTCCACCTGGTTGCCCTCCCTCTGCAGGACCTTGGCCGGCCAGTAACCGAAACCTTTCATCCTGGCCCAGACCAGCTCGTGATTTGGAGTCTAAACACACAGACAGAAGTCCCTTAATGTCTTACATTCCCGAATCACATGTAAATCCACAGGAGTGTGTATGAGTGTGTGACCGCGCTTACACATGGGTAACAAAACCAGTTGTCGGGTCTTGCGTTTGAGAGATAGAAGCAATTTCTGCACAACAGTAACTCGTTTAGCTGGAGAAAACAAAATATTGCACAATTTTCAAACTAATTCTACGTTTCCTGTTCAAAATTGCACAAGACATTAATCATGCAACAATGTCAATATCACGAGCATTAACCATGTTTGTCAAGTACATTATATAAGTTTAAAACAACTGTTCTGACCTCATGGCACGTGTCGTTATAGAGAAGTCTCGCGATTTCAGTCTGATCGCTGCTTACTGTTGGAAGAGAAAGTGAAGTCCAGTCTAGTTTACACTTCAGTATGTAAATGCAATTTCTGAATTCAGATCACTGACACCGGTTCACACCCGCTCACCTCCATGCAGAATGGCTGTGTTGTGAACTATAAGCTGAGCGTCAGCCCTAAACTCCTCGAAGCTCTTGTATTTGCCCTCTGAGATGTTCTGTGAGAGAACAGAAGACAGATGAGCAAGCAAAGGATCATGGGAGATCAGTTAGTACTTTCACAGATCCTGAACTGGTTGTTTGTGTACCACTTGTATGTTTTCCACATCCAGAGGTGTGTGAATCAGTCTTCTGTACATGGGCTGCTTTGACTCCTTGCCTCTCTTGTGAAGGTCCACAGCCTACAAACACAGATGAGAACATCAGATTTATACAAAACTTCAGTGCTTCAAACAGCGATGGAAGATACAGGTGTGAAACCCAGCGTCACGTTGAAACTTCATTTAGTGGGAAAAGAGTGAAGCAGAGTTGTGAAACGTACCCTTTCCTTCATGCGACCGAGAATGAACTTCAGGTATGTTGTCATTTCCTGTTTGTTCAAATTCTTCCTTTTACTGCCCTGTTAATAAACATCAGCACACACAAACGACATATGTTTCAACCACATAATCATCTGAGCTGTTAGGACACTTAAATGCATTTTGAGGTTTGAAAGTCCATGAAAAACAAAGATTCTTGAATTTACACTGTCAGCTGGAATCATTTTGGCTGTGTTTATTTAAGCACTGATAAGGGATGTTGCCAGACACAATGCATGCAGGGTTTTACTGTTTTAGACATATAGACCCTAATAAGTCTGACAAAAATCTGACAACAAGCCAAACAGTACCGAGTTTTGATCTGTCTCAACACTCTGATTGTGTTCCGACACTGTAACTACAGGCTACCAAACAAACTAGAGTGTGAAACTTGAACCAAAACTAATGGCTGCTTATAAACTGTTTTACATAAATTACAATGATTCATCCAGTCAAGAATTTATGGTGAATTTGTCTTTCCAAACTCACCCTACAGATGCTGCACTGCCAGTGAGAGGTGGTGTCACGCGGGCGCTGGTCCTCGGACACACACCGGAGGTGGTAGACACGGAAACATGCATCACATTCCAGAACGTCTCCGGGTAGGTGACACTCAAAGCAGTACCAGTCGTGACTCTCTGCCTCCCAGTCCTGAAAAACATACAGTACAGTAATGCACATCCCCACCCGCCTGGGCCGCACTGTTCTGACCCAAACACCCAGAAATAACATCCCTGATCCAGGATCAGTTCTTTTCTCTTTCATATCCTGCAAATAAGATCTTGGGAAACAGATCCAAGATCAGCCCTCTTACTCTGTTATGCTTTAGATATACATACCCTAGGCTTTATTCCAGGTGACAGCCGGTTTTATTCTGTGGAAGCATCTCTACATTTCAGTTTATATATTTTTATTATTTTGGGGTTTTGGCTCATTTTTTTTTAAAGTTCTGAAAAATATTGAGTATGAGGGCTGCTCTCTTCCAATTAGCAGTTTTTTACTATTCTCTACAAAACCATAAACAAAAATCATGCTGATTTATTATAAAGATCAAACAAGCAAATATTAACTGCAGGTGTACACAGTATGTTTGATATAAACTGATAAATTTTTGGTTCAATTTAATTGGCCATTTTTTAAATGTTTTAGATATCGTTACAATTTCAATAAAATGGTAAAAATAATAGTCACAAAACATAGAATAAAGCTGCTTAAACAGAAATGTAACACTTTAAAGACTTACAAATCCAGATCAGGAAATGAACGAAAAAGCTGATGAATCAAATGGCCATTTAAATCAAACCTTAAATCTGACAAAACGTGATCAATCACGTCCTCACATGCACCACACGTTCACATCATCCTCTCATATCTGTCCACACCACAGATACGACACACAGACGCTCAGACACGCTCTCCATCTGCTTACAGTCAATATATTTCACATTAAAACACACCAGTCAAGTAGAACGACTTGAAAATGGGTCTAAATCAGGGTCAGAAATTAACAGGGACTCTGGGCACAAAAATTTTATTTCTGAATATTTTACTGTAGGCCCAATTATTCATATTTTATAACATGACAATGATATGATTTTATTTTACCAACAAACATTTTCAGGCAAAATCAAATGTACATCAATAAACTATAAGGTAAAAGTTAATATATAAGGTAAAAGTCCCCTGATGTTCAGTGTAATTCCTGACGCTGCCCTAAACCCGAGTAAACAGCTTGTTAACTTTAACTCACTGAGAACTTTAGATGATCTGGATACTGACATACAAATCTTACACAAAACAAACAGTAGATGATTTCTGTTTGAAAATACTGATAAATAGTGTGTGAAACATACGCACATCTGCAAAAGGCGCTTCAGAGAGCAGAATGGGCTAGAAAAAGAGAGAAATCACTAATACTGCAGAATAACCTCACACAGAGCAGCTCTGAAGAGTGACAAAGCTTATTAACACCAATCCAAATATTCCCATAATACACAGTGTAAAACATGTATTATCACTTTTATCTGTTTTATTATAAATGTCTGATTTGAAGTGAAGTTTTGAAAATTGAGATACTGTACAAAGCTCCATTCAGTTCAGGCACTGTCCCATGTGTGGGTTACACATACTGAAGGGTAGATTAACTGAAGGGTAGTTTATGTTGTTAAGAAATGACAGCCACTTGATTTGGACGTACCTTGCTTCCCTCTGACATCTGCTCCTGCGATTGCAAGTGATCCAAAAAACATTGTTTAAAATCTTAATCTGAGAGCTCTGATTGAAACTAACCGCTGGCGTTTCAGGTTAGGGACTCGCAGGTGGGTGACAAATATTTCAATCAACATAAACATGAACGTGTTAAACTGCTGCTGTTATTCTAAAATCTTTCATATCAATAAACAAAGACTATAGCGAGTTCTTGACTGTAGACCACACGTCTGATAACAGCCAGGAAGGACCTGTAGGAACTGAGGGAGATATTTCTAGCTTTAACCCACCCCAAATACAAACGGGTTCCCTTAAACACTCTCTCTGTCTCACACAGCAGAGGAATGTCTCTGTGTGCTGAGCTCTGGGCCTGAGACATCACATCATTACATTATACTATGGTCCTGAGTATATATGGAGAAGAGCACAGCTGAGAACTCAACTTAATCAAGTGAAATGTTTTTCCTTATAAGCTGAAGAACCAAACAAATGTTTTTTAATGATGGTCTACAGAAGCTGTTAGATCTTGATGGCAACATGGAGGATAATGCCAGCAATGTATCAAGATCTTAAGCTGTTATTGCAATCGTTTAAATCCTGATAGTTTTGACACATCTTTAAAATCAATAATCAAAAAATTAAACCATGTTTACTTAAACATTTTCAGGTCATGGACCAAATCTATTCTAATATGTTTATTTCTTACCATCTCTTCTCCTGGGAGCCAGTATCCCTCCTGCTCAATCCCAGCTTTGGAACCCTTGCACCCAACTGTGAGGGTCTCCACCACCAGTCCATCCTTCACTGCCAGGACCAGCTGTCTGGCTGTGTCCTTTGGATGCATCCCATAGACACGACTTAAATACCTGCAAAAAACACACGATTTCTCAGACACCTCAACCGTACAGCTGTCATTAGTTTCAGTCATCTTCTGATCCATGTTTCAGATGGAACACATCAACATGTGATACTGTTAACAAAGGAGAAGCAATTCGAGGCATTACTTTGAGATTCTGTCCATGTTTGCGATCTGTTTCTGGTTGCGAATGACTTCGATGGCTGACCACACATACTGAACCACTTTAGGGTCCGCCTGCCTCTTCTTCACCAGCCTCGACATGGTAGCCAGTTCTGACCTGAAACGAACAGAGACGCCTGTTACAAACTCACAGATTACAAAACAAGCTTTGAGTTACAAGTCGCACAAGTCACTGTAACTACAGGCTGAGGAGCTCAGGTGACTGCATATCAAGAAGCAAAACGCAAATATCTCTCACTGAGAGCTTTATTATTTATTATAAATTACAGAGAAACCACCCAAACGATTTATCTGTCAATTGTTTTGGACAAGCAATAGTTCTTTTTGGATTAAGCATGGGCATCTATACCTAAACCAAACTAAACTTCACAACTCAAAATAAGCCTCGTCTATTTCACAAAGATCAGGGGAATATAAAGCTACATGTCAATAACCATATGATCACGCAAGGTCAGGATGGACTATTAAAATAAATATGTCCTCTATTTGCTGCTGATGCGCGTCCAATCAAACTCATTCACTATTTTAATAGTTTGCATATTGTTGGGCCTAAGCAAAACTGTTTAATACTCAGTCTGTGTCTCACTGCCGCCCATCAGACGGAGATGTTCTCAGTTCTTCAGTGATGAGCAGATACTGAGTTTGAACATGAGTGCTGGTGTCCACAGCTGCTGTTAAACCAACTACACTTCATTCAGAAGCTCCAGATGAAACAAACCAGGTTAAATGTTACGCTTCAGTTTAAAACATGTTAGAACGTCTCCGTAATGATAAAAGATTACAGGACATAAAAGACCAGACCTGTGCAGACTCACAGCCTCCAGCAGAGATATGAAGATTGAAAGCACTTCTATTAAAGCAATCCTTGATCTGCATCCACAACTGCCTGCAGTATTTCTGCTCTCTGTGAGGCATGAAGATCATCATAACATCATCATAACATCAATAACATCATCATAACATTAATAACATCATCATAACATTAATAACATCATCATAATCATATTAAATCATAATAAAAGCCCCAACAAGACATCATGCTGGAGTAGTAATGGTAGTAATGTTGTATAAACGACAGGCAGTGTGAAAGCTCGTCAGATGTGAGCTGCACCATCAGAGAGACTGAACACCGTCACTTTCATTTCTAAGTTTTCTTCAGTGTTGCATGAACGTTGCTGAAACGTTGCGGTGACATTCACACAACGCCGCGGATTTCTCCAGTAAAGCCGCCGGTGTGGTCGGTGCAGCCCGGAGCGAAAGAAACCGAGCCGAGACCGATCCGGTCTCACCGGCGATGTTTATCAAGAGAACCGCGTACGAGCCACGACGAGCACACGGGCGGAGAGAACCGACCGCCGGTTCCGACCCGCCGTGCGGAGCGATTGTGACGATCAAACCGCCTCACTGCAAATGGAGGAGGCGCTGATGTCGCTGAACTACGCGGGCGCCATGTTGATATCTCTCCCCACAGCACCCTGAGCCCGCCAGTGATCGTCCTCACATGAGGAGATGGTACTTACGCAGCGGCGCGGCGCGTCGTGTCGCGTCGCGTCGCGTTTCAGGACGGAGCGCAGCGCCGCTCACGTTTGTGTTTCCGGAGTTTAATGTCAGAGCTGCGGCTGCAGGAGCCGAGCGAGCTACACCAACACACACTCACACACTGATACACGAACACACACTCACACACACTCACACACTGATACACCAACACACACTCACACACTGATACACGAACACACACTCACACACTGATACACCAACACACACTCACACACTGATACACCAACACACACTCACACACTGATACACCAACACGCACTCACACACTGATACACGAACACACACTCACACACTGATACACCAACACACACTCACACACTGATACACCAACACACACTCACACACTGATACACCAACACACACTGATACACCAACACACACTCACACACTGATACACCAACACACACTCACACACTGATACACCAACACACACTCACACACTGATACACCAACACACACACACTGATACACCAACACACACTCACACACTGATACACCAACACACACTCACACACTGATACACCAACACACACTGATACACCAACACACACTCACACACTGATACACGAACACACACTGATACACCAACACTAACACACACTCACACACTGATACACGAACACACACTGATACACGAACACACACTCACACACTGATACACCAACACCAACACTCACACACTGATACACCAACACCAACACACACACACTGATACACGAACACCAACACACACTCACACACTGATACACCAACACCAACACACACTCACACACTGATACACCAACACACACACACTGATACACCAACACACACTGATACACCAACACACACACACTGATACACGAACACCAACACACACTGATACACCAACACACACTCACACACTGATACACCAACACACACACACTGATACACCAACACACACTCACACACTGATACACCAACACCAACACACACTCACACACTGATACACGAACACACACTCACACACTGATACACCAACACACACTCACACACTGATACACGAACACACACTCACACACTGATACACCAACACACACTCACACACTGATACACCAACACACACTCACACACTGATACACGAACACACACTCACACACTGATACACCAACACACACTGATACACCAACACACACTCACACACTGATACACCAACACACACTCACACACTGATACACCAACACACACTCACACACTGATACACGAACACACACTCACACACTGATACACCAACACACACTCACACACTGATACACCAACACACACACACTGATACACCAACACACACTCACACACTGATACACCAACACACACTCACACACTGATACACCAACACACACTGATACACCAACACACACTCACACACTGATACACGAACACACACTGATACACCAACACTAACACACACTCACACACTGATACACGAACACACACTCACACACTGATACACGAACACACACTCACACACTGATACACGAACACACACTCACACACTGATACACCAACACCAACACTCACACACTGATACACCAACACCAACACACACACACTGATACACGAACACCAACACACACTCACACACTGATACACCAACACACACTCACACACTGATACACCAACACACACACACTGATACACCAACACACACTGATACACCAACACACACACACTGATACACGAACACCAACACACACTCACACACTGATACACCAACACCAACACACACTGATACACCAACACACACACACTGATACACCAACACACACTCACACACTGATACACCAACACCAACACACACTCACACACTGATACACCAACACACACTGATACACCAACACACACTCACACACTGATACACCAACACACACTCACACACTGATACACGAACACACACTGATACACCAACACTAACACACACTCACACACTGATACACGAACACACACTCACACACTCACACACTGATACACGAACACACACTGATACACGAACACACACTCACACACTGATACACCAACACCAACACTCACACACTGATACACCAACACCAACACACACACACTGATACACGAACACCAACACACACTCACACACTGATACACCAACACACACTCACACACTGATACACCAACACACACTCACACACTGATACACCAACACCAACACACACTCACACACTGATACACCAATACACTGATACACCAACACACACTCACACACTGATACACCAACACACACTCACACACTGATACACCAACACACACTCACACACTGATACACCAACACACACTCACACACTGATACACGAACACACACTCACACACTGATACACTCACACACACTCACACACTGATACACCAACACACACTGATACACCAACACACACTCACACACTGATACACGAACACACACTCACACACACTGATACACCAACACCAACACACACTCACACACTGACACACGAACACACACTGATACACCAACACACACTCACACACTGATACACCAACACACACTCACACACTGATACACGAACACACACTCACACACACTCACACACTGATACACCAACACACACTCACACACTGATACACGAACACACACTCACACACTGATACACCAACACACACTGATACACGAACACACACTCACACACACACACTGATACACTAACACCAACACGCACTCACACACTGATACACCAACACACACTCACACACTGATACACCAACACACACTCACACACTGATACACGAACACACACTCACACACACACTGATACACCAACACACACTCACACACTGATACACGAACACCAACACACACACACACACTGATACACGAACACCAACACACACTCACACACTGATACACCAACACCAACACACACTCACACACTGATACACCAACACACACTCACACACTCACACACTGATACACGAACATCAACACACACTCACACACTGATACACGAACATCAACACACACTCACACACTGATACACGAACACCAACACACACTCACACACTGATACACGAACACACACTCACACAGTGATACACCAACACCAACACACACTGATACACGAACCAACACACACTCACACACTGATACACGAACACACACTCACACAGTGATACACCAACACCAACACACACTGATACACGAACCAACACACACTGATACACGAACACACACTCACACACACACTGATACACCAACACCAACACACACTGATACACCAACACCAACACACACTCACACACTGATACACCAACACACACTCACACACTGATACACCAACACCAACACATACTCACACACTGATACACCAACACACACTCACACACTGATACACCAACACACACTCACACACTGATACACCAACACACACTCACACACTGATACACCAACACACACTCACACACCGATACACCAACACACACTGATACACGAACACACACTCACACACACTCACACACACTCACACACACTCACACACTGATACACCAACACACACTCACACACTGACACACGAACACACACTCACACACTGATACACCAACACCAACACACACTGATACACCAACACACACTCACACACTGATACACGAACACACACTCACACACACACTGATACACTAACACCAACACGCACTCACACACTGATACACCAACACCAACACACACTCACACACTGATACACCAACACACACTCACACACTGATACACCAACACACACTCACACACTGATACACCAACACACACACACTCACACACACTCACACACTGATACACCAACACACACTGACACACGAACACACACTCACACACTGATACACCAACACCAACACACACTCACACACTGATACACCAACACACACTCACACACTGATACACCAACACACACTGACACACGAACACACACTCACACACTGATACACCAACACACACTCACACACTGACACACACTCACACACTGATACACCGACACACACTCACACACTGACACACACTCACACACTGATACACCGACACACACTCACACACTGATACACCAACACACACTCACACACTGATACACCAACACACACTCACACACTGATACACCAACACACACTCACACACTGATACACCAACACACACTCACACACTGATACACGAACACCAACACACACTCACACACTGATACACGAACACCAACACACACTCACACACTGATACACAACATCAACACACACTCACACACTGATACACAACACCAACACACACTCACACACTGATACACGAACACCAACACACACTCACACACTGATACACGAACACCAACACACACTCACACACTGATACACGAACACCAACACACACTCACACACTGATACACGAACACCAACACACACTCACACACTGATACACTCACACCAACACACACTCGAACACCAACACACTGATACACGAACACCAACACACACTCGAACACCAACACACTGATACACGAACACCAACACACACTCACACACTGATACACGAACACCAACACACACTCACACACTGATACACGAACACCAACACACACTGATACACGAACACCAACACACACTGATACACGAACACCAACACACACTGATACACGAACACCAACACACACTCACACACACTGATACACGAACACCAACACACACTCACACACACTGATACACGAACACCAACACACACTCACACACTGATACACGAACACCAACACACACTCACACACTGATACAGAACACCAACACACACTCACACACTGATACACGAACACCAACACACACTCACACACTGATACACTCACACCAACACACACTCGAACACCAACACACTGATACACGAACACCAACACACACTCGAACACCAACACACTGATACACGAACACCAACACACACTCACACACTGATACACGAACACCAACACACACTCACACACTGATACACGAACACCAACACACACTGATACACGAACACCAACACACACTGATACACGAACACCAACACACACTGATACACGAACACCAACACACACTCACACACACTGATACACGAACACCAACACACACTCACACACACTGATACACGAACACCAACACACACTCACACACACTGATACACGAACACCAACACACACTCACACACACTGATACACGAACACCAACACACACACACACACTGATACACGAACACCAACACACACTCACACACTGATACACGAACACCAACACACACTCACACACTGATACACGAACACCAACACACACTCACACACTGATACACCAACACGCACTCACACACTGATACACCAACACGCACTCACACACTGATACACCAACACGCACTCACACACTGATACACCAACACGCACTCACACACTGATACACCAACACGCACTACACACTGATACACCAACACCAACACACACTCACACACTGATACACGAACACCAACACACACTCACACACTGATACACGAACACCAACACACACTCACACACTGATACACGAACACCAACACACACTCACACACTGATACACGAACACCAACACACACTCACACACTGATACACGAACATCAACACACACTACACACTGATACACGAACACCAACACACACTACAACACCAACACACACTCACACACTGATACACGAACACCAACACACACTCACACACTGATACACGAACACCAACACACACTCACACACTGATACACGAACACCAACACACACTCACACACACTGATACACGAACACCAACACACACTCACACACACTGATACACGAACACGCACTCACACACTGATACACCAACACGCACTCACACACTGATACACCAACACGCACTCACACACTGATACACCAACACACACTCACACACTGATACACCAACACGCACTCACACACTGATACACCAACACGCACTCACACACTGATACACCAACACGCACTCACACACTGATACACCAACACGCACTCACACACTGATACACCAACACCAACACGCACTCACACACTGATACACCAACACCAACACGCACTCACACACTGATACACCAACACCAACACGCACTCACACACTGATACACCAACACCAACACGCACTCACACACTGATACACCAACACCAACACGCACTCACACACTGATACACCAACACCAACACGCACTCACACACTGATACACCAACACCAACACGCACTCACACACTGATACACCAACACGCACTCACACACTGATACACCAACACGCACTCACACACTGATACACCAACACGCACTCACACACTGATACACCAACACGCACTCACACACTGATACACCAACACGCACTCACACACTGATACACCAACACGCACTCACACACTGATACACCAACACGCACTCACACACTGATACACCAACACGCACTCACACACTGATACACCAACACGCACTCACACACTGATACACCAACACGCACTCACACACTGATACACCAACACGCACTCACACACTGATACACCAACACGCACTCACACACTGATACACCAACACGCACTCACACACTGATACACCAACACGCACTCACACACTGATAC
>JAZGTH010000085.1:1465000-1510000 GCA_036877525.1 Chromobotia macracanthus
TGTGATGCACACACACACACACACAGACTGTGATACACACACACACACACACACACAGACTGTGATACACACACACACACACACAGTGATACACACACTCACACACAGTGATACACACACACACACACACACACTGTGATACACACACACACACACACACACACACACTGTGATGCGCACACACACACACACACACACTGTGATGCACGCACACACACACACACTGTGATACACACACACACACACAGTGATACACACACACACACAGTGATACACACACACACACACACACACACACACACACACTGTGATACACACACACACACACACACACTGTGATGCGCACACACACACACACACACTGTGATACACACACACACACTGTGATGCACACACACACACACACACACACACAATGTGATGCACACACACACTGTGATGCACACACTCACACACAGTGATACACACACACACACACACACACAGTGATACACACACTCTCTCTCTGTGTGAACACAACACATAACACACCACACCACACACCACAACACACAACACATAACATCATATAACCTGTTGCTGCTCAGTAGGGAATCAAATGAACTTTTTTGTTCAAATCCAAAACACTTTTCGTTCATCAGAAGTCCATCAGGTGGCGCCACATGAACATATAAACACGAGCAGCTTCTGACTGTATTGCGTTTTGAAACAGAACAAAATGCATGAGCTCTTTAACTCATTATTGCTTCGTGTGTCTTTTTCAGTGTTCAGACTTTGTGCAGGTGAGGACACCTTCATTCTCTGTCCTTCTCTTTTACTCTGAAGCACTGACATTTCATTGAGGAACATGAACAGAACAGTTTGAATGGTGTTCACAGAAGAGAGAAGAGCTGAACTGAGATCAGAGTCTGGAAACAGGTCCTCTGTGTCAGGTTTGGTAATTTCTTTTATGTGGACTGGACCTCAGATGCTCATCATTTTCTGTGAGTTTTTCCATTGCCAATCTATCTGGATCTGAGGCTAAACGCATCTCAGGTTTTGACAAAATGTTTGTCTTTATTTCTGCTATTTTGGCAAAGTCATTTTAATATGTTCTTACTAAAGAAAATAATTTTCCAGGAATGAGGATGGTCAACAGACCCAAAACAACTGATTCAACATCACAAGTCATGGTTTGTTAGATGCAGAAGCTGTTTTTAGGAGATACATGGACTGATGTGGCTGGACAGAAGTCATTTTCTGGAGCTCATTCTCCATTCCTGATCTTCTGCAGGCGTGGTGTGAAGACACTGTGACAGCTCAGAGATGTTCATGTACATGTGGATTACACAGCACCTGAGCTACAGAAGTAACGATCATGCTCATAACATACACACTGATTCTTCTGTGCAGAACCGGCCTCATTAAGGCATCTGATTCGTTCAGCTGATTCGATCACAGTTCTGTGATCAGTCGTAAATGTGGTCCAGTGGCTCCAGAGGTTTGGTGCACATCTGTGGCGCAAGTCTGTGACCCGCCTGACGCACACGATGTGATTTATGAGGACATGGCAGTGTGTGAGACTTGTGCTGAAGAAACCGTGAAGAAACCAAGATGAATCTCCTCACGAGCGGCGTCGTTCTTCTGCTAGTGTGGCACACGCGCTCGGTGAGTTTTTACCTTCACCTCAGTGTGTGTGTGTATCTGTGTGTGTCTTGTGTGTGTGTGTGTGTCTGTGTAGGTGTGTGTGTGTCTGTGTAGGTGTGTGTGTGTCTGTGTAGGTGTGTGTGTGTCTGTGTGTGTGTGTGTGTGACAACCATCTCTAGTCTTCACTATAGTGTGCAAAAAGTCTGGTTTTATATGTAATAAAAGGTAAAAAAAGACATACTCAATGTATAAAAGATGTTTGTGCTTAAGGTTTAAAAGATAGTTCAAAGATTAAATGCTCTATTCAAGATGCATTAACTGTATTACAAGCCATAAAACATAATCAAAAGCAGGATTGTTTTATTGTAAATCTAAAGGTCAGTGATAGTTTGAATGTGCATACATCAGACACACACATTGTTTACTGCTGTTCCTCTGTAAGATTATCTGTTCAAGTTTACTATCGTGTAGAGCACAGAGAATGTCTTTATGTCATTAATGAAATGAAACAGATACACACACTCAGTGTTAGTGTAAACAAACAAACAAACAAACAAACATCTGTGTATTGTACCTTCTGGGGATTTACATGCCAGATAACTGTCCATACTTTACTGTACTGCACGTGTACCACTCTTCATACTGCGTCATACTGAATGACTGAGGGTGGACAGTTTAATGCAATGTTTATATTTAATATATTTTATGATGAACTTCTTGTTCTTGCAGTCTTGATTTATTGTGATTCTTATGACATAATCTCCATAACTAGGGTTTCAATCTGTGGACCAAGATGTTTTCTGAGATACTGAAGACATATTACACAGAGATGCCATCACAGCTCAGAGAGGAAGTTTTGTTTGGTTGCGCTCATCAGAATTGAATCCCTGAACCGTTTCAAACAGTAACATTTAAAGTCGGACAGTTTCGTCTTGCAGATGTTATTCTATAGAGTCTGTCACAGATGTTTTATGAAGCAGAACAGTACAGTGTGTTTTAGTGTTTCAAATTGTGCTCAGATTTTCCAAGATACAGGTGCCAAAAATAAAAACCTGCCAGATATAAAAATAAAACCTTTGGGAAACTTCCAATCTGATAACAGTTGCAGAACTAATTTTCAACAAACACAAGACTGAACTTTCTCAGAGAATCAGATGATGATATTGAGGTTTCACACACAGCAGTTCAGTGACGACCACCAAAAGTCTGCCAGTCACAGCCGCACAGAAACACATTCCCAGACCACAGATGAAGTTAGTAAGAGCTTTGAACAAAGTCTTTCAATAAAACTATTGTAATTAAGAACCTTATGTGGATGTTAGGAAGCTCTTTTGTTGTGGAATCCAACAAAAAAGACAATAAATAAAAGAAATATCATTTGAAATAGAATACATCTTTGTTTAGGGCTACAGATTCTCTGGATATGCTGTCACTTACTTTTCAACAACTGCTTGTTTTGTACATAGAGAAAACCGGGGCTAGTTGTCACATAGGGAAGTTAGTACAAGAGTTAAATCTTAGTAAGGTCAAAAGTCCATTTACCAAAATGTGTTTTCTCTAGCAGTAGTTTTAAAGCACCTACTTCAAAACCTTGCTAAATTTAGATGAATTATTTTACTGTATACATTTAGCTGAAAAGACTTGAATATGCTATTGCTGGTCACAATCCTTTGCAATATTTTACCCCATATAGTATGACAACATGCCCCAGTATTGATATTTTCCTGTGTGTTCAGTACTTGTATCTTTTTTGGAAATGAGAAATTGTGCAGGAATTTACTCACTGGAGTAAAACAGAAATATTTACTGGAGTAAAAGTGTACCTAATATTTATAAATGACCTTTCAGAAGACAGCCAGAAACATTTACTTGGAAAATCCTCTGTTCTTAACTCTGGTATCTAAGTGAGCTGTTTTACATGTTTATTGCAGCAGAAGTGACCCTTGCAACTATAAAGTCTCTTTGCATTTTTTCTGATAAACGTCAGTTCAGATGAAGCAGAAGGATGAGTCAGTGAGCGACAGACTGCTTTCTAAACACTGATGCATTTAATGCAGTTTTCCGCATTTATCGTACAATTGCAAGAGAACCTGTTTGAATGATGGTAGGAAATATTCAATCCAGAGTGAATTCAGGCAACTCGCTGATATTTTTAGCAGAATCCATTATGCCTAAAAATAAACTGAACTGAGCTGTTTGTGCTCTCTGTAATTCCATAATCACAGCTGAACCGTTTTGTCTCAGTGGAAGCTAAGAAATCGGACAGAAAAAGGTGAAAATGTCAAAGCCATTTTTAGTGTGAGTGCAATTGCTCTCTGTCTGAATTAATTACAGCCAGTGTGCATTTGCTCTGACAGTAATGGTTCAGATTAATACCTGATACGATCATATATTATGTGTGTGCGCATGTGCTAGTTGTGATGTGTGAGGGCGAAGGATTTGCTCAGCGCTGTGTGGCTTCAGTTATCAAGGATGAAGTTTAAGATTTTGAAATAAATGAGCAATGACAGATATTAAGCTTATTTTCTGATCTGATCTAGGGTTGATTTGTGTTTGTGGTTCATTTGGAAAAACCTGAAGCCAAACTGACAAAGAGTTCACGCACATAGAATGCAGACATGCAGAAACACAAACACAAAACATCTATCTTTTTACATGTTTTTTAATGTCTTAGTACTTGGAACATCAAACTGAATGTTTATATTTTGTGCAGTTATAATTTTCCACATTTATGCAGCAAAAACATTTCAGTGCCAAACACCAAATGATGAACTGAAACGAGGAGTTTTCTTTGATATCATTGCAGTTATAAAGATTTTTGGGTTTGTGGCAGGTCTTTGATCATGTCAGCTTGAGTCCAGTCGTGCAGATCTCTTATTTGGCTGTTGTCACCAGAGAGCCTTTGTACCCAAGTTAGCAGTTTAGCACAGAAACTGCTGATCGTTAAACTGTCGTCTTCACCACAAATCCAACCTGATTTTATAAAGCACTGCCTTCAGATGATAATGTAATTCTGTTTCTTTAGATCCTTAAAGCGGAGGGATGCGTGTCTAGGCAAAAGTATTGTTGCAGAGACACTTGCCACTCACTGTCACTGCTGCTTGGATTGAATAAGGGATTTATAAGACAGCTGCACTGAAATCATGAGACTCAGTCTGTTTTCTTTGTCCTCTCTGAAGGTGAACGGAAGACATGCAAACTGTCACTTTCTGTACGAGCTGCAGATGGCCGAGAAGGAATGTTTGGGCATGTTAGCAGAAGAGCTGCCACTGAATACCAACGGTACTGTGTGTGTGTGTGTGTGTGTGCGCGCACGCGTGTGTGAGTGTGTAACTATATATTGGGGACAAATTTGAACAGCAAACTCTGACAAATCTGAGCAAAACCTCCTTGTGGGGACGTCCTCATTTGTAAAAACACTGTAAAATATAGTAAATAAAGTTTGTAAATAAATAAAGCACTGTAAATAAAGTATTTTTTTAAATGTAAAAATGCAGAAAGTTTTCTTTTAGGGTTAGAGTGTGGATTATGGTTAGTTTGTTGTTTATAACTACCTGTGTATAAAACCAATAGACATCTATGGAATGTCCCCATTTAGATAGATAATTAACGTGTGTGTGTGGACATGTATGATGCTCATTTTCCTTTAAATGCAAATGCAGCATTTGTTTTGTGTTGAAAAGGGAAAGCTGTGTGTCATCAGGCAAATTTTTATGATGTAAAGTGTTGTGTGTGTGTAGCAGCCTATTTGATTACTTTCATGATAAGGAAAGAAATTTGAATGACGTCTCATCACATTGTTTGTCTTTTTGGTTAGATTGTGTCCCCATATTTTCCTGTTCACTAGCAGCATTTACATGCGGTCTGACAGGTGTAGAATTATATATTTACTACCAGCTTTTTGTTGCCCAGCTTTTCCAGTCAAAGGTGATTGTGATCTTTACATTGTAATCTATGATTTACATTCCCCACATGTAAAAAATTACTTTGAGTATTAAATACAAATGACCTGATAAAGATGATATCAAACTCTACAAACACAAAAGACATTATTGTTTGTGCTTGTTGTTCGGTGTCCTTAAACAAGTTGATTAAAGTTTCTCATAGATGTTAAAAATATCATAAACATTTTTACATGCAACAGTTTTTCTGTTCAGTTTTCAGCCAGAAAAAGAAATTTGTGATTGGTTTACATTCTGCAAAATACTGATTAATTCCGGTTAATATTGATATGCATGAAAACATCATAATGTGCTTCACATACAGTAGCAGTAGCATTATTAAACTTGCTCTCATGTTCTTAAACTTTACAGCTTTATGGAATTGTGTCTGATTCTCGCCCAGGCAGTAGAAAGGGAGTTGAAATGAAAGAACGGATAATTTATCTCTTACCTTATGGAACACAGATACTCAGTTTTATGAAGAAAGATCTAAATCTGTTTCACCTCAATTCACCTTTAAGCTTTAATCATTCCACATGTTTGTCTGTGATGAGTCAATTTGGGAGCATTAGGGATTTTTGCATTTCTAGGGACATTTAAAACTTTCCCAGCTCCTGGTCACTGGTTTTTAATCTGCAGTGAATAATTGTAAGAAACCCATCCTGGAATTCTCTTGTTGCTTCCTATAAAGATTAATTATGAATTATAACAATTTAATTATTAAACAACAAGGTCACATGAGAAGCCACATTGTGTACTGATTAAGTCTAATCAGTACACAATCATAGATAATCTTCCCATTTTCCATGTTTGTATTACTTATGATGAAACATGCTTTACACCCGTTTATGAAGGAAAAATGAATTGATTTGTGGGAAACAACGTGCTTGGCTTGGGTTTCCCACAGAACTGATGACAGCAATGTGTTTTCCATCATCAGACGAACAGATGGTCCAATTATTGGTAATTATTCAGAAGTAAAAATATCCACAGATCTTGATCATTTGAATGGGTGTAATGACTGATTAGCCCCTCTGGAAATGACTGCAGGAAAGGTGGTTAGGTTTATTTCATGAGTCTCACAATGCTAATATTGGGATGTTTCATAAAAGAGCACAATGGACTGAGAACTGACCAATCACACACAGTGTTTGCTGGCCCTTGAACAGTGTCTGGGGAGTGCCGTGTTTTCTCTGGGGTTCGAATCGTTCCTCTTTCTCAGAACAGATCGGTGGTCTCAGAGCACACACACTCTTACTGAAGTGAGGACAATGGGTAGTTTTAACATGTTTTGAGGCCTTAATATGTAGAGTAAATTCTGAACTATTGGTAGGTTGCCTGTTTTAAAAAGTGTAAATGCAGTGGGGTCATCAGAGTGCTGCTTTGTATGTTTTTCTGCCTCCTGATCTAATGAAATTGACCCAACCAGTGGTGTGATTTGGGGACGGGGAGTGTTCAGAAAATTTCTTTATTGCAGTGATGTTCTTCTCAGATCTTCTGGAGGATTTCCATGCACAGCTCGTAAAGAGTACAGAGTGAAGCAAGCATGCATTACATACACAAAATGGACTACATGTTTGTCCTCTTCTGAGATTCTTCTGAGACCCCGCTGAGATGTTGATGGATGTAGTAAGATGTCATGTTGAAACCTCATGGGCCATTTTTCTGTTCATGTCCAGATCTTCACAACACACTTGTGTGTGTCTTCTTTTTAGATGTTATATGACCTTTAACATGAATGTGGATGTTATCTTTCATTATGAAGTTTTCCAGGTTCTTGCACTTGTCACACTCACATGTTAATGTTCTCATATGTCTTTACAGTAACTATGCTGAGAGCATGTTTAGAGATGAAGATATGTAAGCATGTGTTTCTGTTGTATTGGCAGGTTGCAGAGGAATGTGGGATAATATTTCATGCTGGCATCATGCAGATGTTGGAGAGAGTGTTGTCAACACCTGTCCCACTGCCTTGAAGAATCTGTTTACCAGAGATGGTAAGATCTGCTTTAATGCCTGCAGAGCATCATTGTTAACAGTATGTCACATTTACAAAGTTCTCCTTATCCATACACTATCAATAATCTATGGTCTTTAATAGCAGTATTGTTTCCCCAAAGTACCTTTCAGCCAAAATAGCCACTTTTGTCTTACATTTTTATAGTCTGTAAAACATTTATCCACTACAAAAAACCTTTTGTGAAACAGAAAGGTTCTGTGGATGATAAAGGTTCTTTAAAGAACCATACAGCCCAGCAAAGAACCTTTCAGGAACCTTTTGTTAAACAGTGTATGTGAAAGTAAATGAATGAGTAGAGAAGTAAACCAAAGGCTGCAGTGGCTGAATCATGTGACAGAATCTGCTCGGACATGATTTTATAGCACAAAATTATAATTTCTAATAAAGCTTTCTAATGTACGGCTGCACTCTTTAGATCAATGTCATTTATGCTCCATTGCCTGTTTCCTCAGATATTATTTTTTTTTTGGCAAAGTAACTCTCAAAATAGCGATGGGTTGAGATTTCCTGATCGGGTATTTAGACCGATGTGTTTTCACTGGTTTGACAGAGGTAATGGAGTGAGAGAGGCTGAATGGATATATTTATCTTTTCCCCACATGTATCAGGTACATTTATTTTTAAGCTTTAGCTTTAAGCTTTAAGCTCCCTTCAGTCTTCCTGATCTGAGCTTATGTAGGTTATATTACTATAACACACCTGTCTTCTCCACACCAGCCCTCTGGAGAAAGGAACAAAATGATACTGCATGTAGTTTTCCCTGTTTGGCTGATAATGTCATGGTAGATGTGATAGCTTTGGACTGATGCTGCACACATGGAATGTAAAAAGGAGCCGTGTGCCGTGTCCTGTCCTGCACAAAGCTCCTGGGATTTGCTGTTGTGTGTCTGAATGGCATATCGAGGCAGGAGAGCAGTTCAGCACACACACACACACACACACACACACACAAGGCAGTTATGCTTCCAGCCTAATGCTCGCACGATGACATAAATTAGTAAATCTTTGTGAATAGGGTGAGGCTTTCAAAGATGGGTTTGTTAACACCTTTAATGTAGCCCGAATGTCTGTTTATACACTTTTGTTTGCTTTGTGTGTGTGTGTGGCTGAGTGCCTGTATGCACATGTATATCCTGTTTTCTGTGTGTGTGTTGTATATTTGGGGGATTTGTTTCATGGTAGACACGGATGAAAATAAATCTCCATGTTGATTCATGTCAGTGGAGTTTACATTCTCTCTCTTGAAGAACTCCACAGTGATGCAGCTGTACTGGCTTCGCATATACGACCCTGTTAAAAGACATTATATATTTATTCTGCTTTCCTCTCGGTTCTGAAGTATGAATTAAATAAAAAGCCAGTTTACTAGGAAAACATCAGAAATGCTTGAAGGGTTTTCATTGCAGAAGTACTGATGTCACTATATTTATATTGCTGTCGAGGGTTCTGTTACCTGCCTCTGAGTTACTGTACCTACCTATAAGTTAATTTAAGGCCTGTTCACAGCAAGAAGGTTTATAATGTCTGGAGAAAGTTAGTCAGAAGAAATCTAATGTGACTACTGTAAATAACCAAAAAGAATAAAATAATTACAAATTAATATTCACAGCAAAAAACAATCACACCAACTCTGAAGCCAGATTTATATCAGTCTTTCAAAGTTAGGATACTTTAGTGAATTGTTTACCTTCTTAAAAATGAGACAAATGAAGTAAATGGTCTGCCAGCGTGTTTTCTTCAGGTGTAATGCTGTTCTGTGATGTAATGTTCTGTGTAGGAGACTGTAGAGTTGGTGTCTGGGGGTATTAAAAGCCCACACAGAAACACACACGTTCTGTATTTATACATTCTTGAATGAATAAACAATATACAAGTCTTGAATGAATGCATGAGTAATTCACAAAATGCTGATCATCATCAGCAGTGCCACATGAATGAGTCCAGCACATACTGTCAGAAATTGTGATTTAGGAACGTAAGGGTAATTACACCCAAAGAGAAATAAAATGCATAACTTTCCAATTAGATAATCACGAGCAATTTATTAAATCACAAACAGGTTTTTGATTGAATAATCTTAATTAGAGTGGCAGCACAAAACAGATTAATTTATTAAGTAAAAAACTAGTTAAAAGAATTCACTAAATGAATAATGGCTTCACATGACATCATCACCCTTGTTATAACAACTAAAATGTGTGTAAACTTGAGCACTTTTTAAAAATAGTTTAGTCATAATTTCAATTTTTTTAATAGAAATTCATCACTCTAAAATCGGTCTAAAAAAACGTATAATGATAAGGTGTGAACAGAACCCAATATTTCTATGAGAATGTTCTGCTGTCGTCTTTGTGTTGGTAGTTAAGTGTTGCCTACCAAAACACTTACTAGTGTTCGTTGTCTAAACTGCTGTCAGTCAGTCTGACAGATGGGTTATTAATGAAGCGATGTGTGTTTGTTTCAGGGACCATTAGCAGGAACTGCACTCTGAACGGCTGGTCTGATGTGTACCCCAGCCTCCGCAGTGTTTGCTTTGAGTCCAAGCCAAACTCAACCAAGGTGAGTGAGTGATTTTACACAAGAGCAGACGGTCAGATCCTCTGCAGACTTACAGATTGTCACTCTAAGCTTTGATGTGTAACATGCCTCATTTACAAACAGGCCAGGTGATTTGTTTCAGAAACGTTTTTTCAGAAAAGTCTCTTCATATCCTGGTAGCAATCACTAACTAAAATAAATATATTTGTATTTTTTTTCTGTGAGAAGTGCTGGACCATTAAATCTTTGTCCAATCATTGCATTCGGTCCAAATGCAATTGACAGGATGTCCTACTTGTCTGTGAAAATATGTATTTACCTCCGCATGTTGCATTTTTGTGTTTTGGAGGAGGCGTGGCTTTGGAGAGTGCTCTGAAGCCTTTAATAGATTCATTATAAGACTATAAACAGCATGAGAATCATTGTGTTATCTGTCCTGGAGGAGGTACACATGAATGGAAAGTGATGTTTGTCTGAGAGACACTGTCGTTTCTCATGTGCTACACTGACAGAAATATAATGTGTCTGGAGCCTAAGGGCGCTTTAGGACTCGAAACATTTTAGTGCCCACTAGCCTGTATTTCTGCCAGCTGGGCTGAGTTTGTGTGCGTGTGTTTTTAAGTTTGTGTGCGGCTGTGTATTGAGTGTGAACGTGTGTTCATGTGTGTATCTGACAGTCTTAGAAAGCAGAAGTTTTATGGAAACAAAGCAGCTGGCTAGTCTGTTTTCATGGGCTCTCAACCAAATTGCTCTCAGTTCTATTTGTCTTCTTAGAATCCTGAATTTGGAGACAAATGACTTTAGATAGGTTTGAAGTTGAAAAAGTGCCAACAAGAGAGAGAATAAAATAATTAAACAGCAGAGAGGCGCTTTGTTCCTTAATGGCAGAGGACATAAAAGAACTTTAAATGTCCGGTTGTATGTTTTGTATCTCATTAGAGCAGTGGATTCTCTCTGTTCAGATATTTCACTCATGGAATGGGCAATTGTTCATGAAACGTATGGATTCATCCTGTGATCGTACTGTTGAGCGGAGATCAGTCAGTGAGGAATAATTGTGAGTTACAGAGCAGAGGAATAAATGGATTCCTCTGGAGTTCAGAAGATTCTTGTAGAAGGTTTCCATTACTTAATTCAGTGAATGTTCTTAATTGAACAGTTAGATGGAAATAATGCAACTTAAGTTGTATCTTGAGTAACTAACGTAAAATAAATAAATCAGTTTCCAGTAGTTGTTTGCTTTTATTGGATCGTTTTCGAACAATATTGAAATAGAGTTAAATTCAAAATCTAATGGCAGTGTGAACCAGAGCACAGAGATTATTCTTATGATTTAGATTTTTGAATGTGTGACAGCTTCTTCTGTTTACAGATGACTATCATTCTGATAGATGACTATCAGATGACTATCAGATGACTATCAGATGACTATCAGATGACTATCAGATGACTATCAGGGCATTTGTTCTGATCAATAGGAACTGAACCATGAGTGTTATTTTAGGCTCTGTGATTAAAAGACGGCTCTGTTCTGAATGACTGTTCAACATGAGACACTGAACTGTGATTGATCTTACTGTAAGAAACATTTTAAATGCGTTCACAAGCTGCAGCCGACAGTGTTATGTTCCACCATTTCTCTGTATTTCATTGTATTTACCACACAATGACAGAAAATCTGATTATTTAAGGGCATCAAGGGACAGTCTTATAATCTGAACTCTGTACTTTAATAAGAATGTAAAAAGTCATATTTTCCACCTTTATTTACATATTTGCCACATTTATTCCAGTATTCCATTTTTCTGTTCATAAGTCATAGGAATAGGAAAGTTTTTCCTCAGATTTATAGCAGAAGTCTTTATGGCATAACTTACTGAATCATTTGGTCTAACTGTACATTTTTATAGATGGTGCAGATCAGTAATGTTATAAAGGTTTTTTCTTTGTGCTTCTTGGTTTTTAAGTTGGATGTTGATTAGAGTAAAGTGTCATTTTGGGAAAATGTTGCAGACATAATCTTAGGAAAAAAACTTTACTACTTACTTTTAGAGCTTTACTACTAAATAAGGATTCACATGCAGATTTTAAAAATCTAAAAATAACCCATTTAAATAATTATGACTAGTAAGTGATTTACCTAAATCAAGAGCAAAAATTCAAGAAAACTATTTTGGGGATAAAATTGTACGGTTTAATAAATTATGATTATGAAATGTTTAGTCTCTGTTTTACAACAGAACTACATTCTATACAAACTGTTCTGGGAAATTATTGTATTCAAAGGAAAAACATGGTCTGATCTGGCCTTCAGATTTCTTAAGGGTGTTTTCTATAAGAATGTTAACACATGAGTTGTGTTTTATATTCTTCTACTCTGTCAGATCTCAGACCATTTGGTTTTGAGTGTTTGTGGACACGTGTCACAGGCCAGTGACGAGGGCAAATGCATCTTATGGTTGGATAAACGGCCCTCTGTCAGTGTTATTTGAGGTGATACGAGTGATCAGAGCAGACGTGCTAACACATCGGCCTCCTCTGATTGGCTGCAGTATATTATTCACACTGTGACTGAAGCAGCTATAGACACAAAACAAGATGAATTGAAACTGAATCCATAAATTGTGTGTGATCAGGGGAGGGAGTGTTCGATTGTATAATGGTACAATAAACGAATTCATTGAAAATGAATTAGTGTTGTTTTTTTAATGTTTAGACTGACTGTTTATCACTGTTGAAAAGTTTTCCATCTGTTAAAGAAGCACTTTTAATGTCAGTCTTCAGTTTGTTTCTCCAAAGGACAGTTGGCAGCCCTGCACCTAAAATGTTGCCCAGCTGGCTGTTTAAGAAACATTAAAGCAATTTAATAAAAGTTAGAGGGGCACAATCTCATCTTTCCAGAGTACTCTGTTCACAGTTAATAGTTAAAATATGGTTAAAAGTCATAGTCCTCAGGAGATAGTAAGATCACAAGTTGACCACATCCTGATTCGCTTCAAGAAATCGGGCCCCAGGGCCACTTCAGAGGAATTAGAGGAACTGGATATTGATCTTCTAACCTTGGATTATTGATTCTGTACAAGAGGACACCCATGATCTGTTTTAAAGTTTACCACAGAACGATATTGCCTGATGTATGGACAGATATATTAGATAAATCATTTGTCTTTCATACAAAATGTAATATTGTGAAATATATTAAAGATTGTATTTAAATTAATTTTTAGGGGAGACAGCTCAATCAATCTACAAACAGATTACTTATTGTTGTCTCTGTGTATTAAGACAGGAGATGAGAGAGAAAATGACACACATCACTTTAAAAACTGTGAAATGTTATCTAAATATTGCTCATGTTTTCCGGGGGCCTCGCACCACGTGTGAATCTCCAAGTGCATTAGTGTCTGAAGATCTCCAGAACTTTTCCACAGGCATTCCCTAAAACGCACACCACATCCAACAATAAAGAAGTGGCTGTCTGAAGAAAGGAAATGTTCTCTAATTCCATCCAAAGCAGTGTAGTAGCTGGTTTCCATCTCTTCCATCTTAACTGCTACGGCCCGGTTAGCCTGCGAGTCACTCACTGTTTTATGGCTGACATATTACAGGTTTAGTTTGAGAGACAGTCTCACAGAGCCGCTGCCTAGCCAAACTTTAACAAGACACTGTCAACCAGTAGATCTGTTTATGTGCTGTTAGAGAGTTATGTTTTGTAGGGTATACAAAACTACACACTATAACAATATGTTAGAAATTTTTAGGGATTTATATATATATATGTATATATATACACACTCTGCACATCATTTTTATTTTTGTCACATCATGCCATACAAAACATACATAACGTGTTATGTCTTAAACTTTTTAAACTAAATCCAAAAGGAAAAATGCACAACCAGACAAATACAATCTGTTCTGAAGAGCAGATAAAGCAACAGTAAAGACACATTGACTTCATGTTTCTGTTTAAAACCCTGCAGAAGAAAGTTTCTGTGGGCATCTTCTTTGAGGACACACTCTGGTGTCTGTTCCAGGGTTCCAGGTAGTGTCATCAGGCTGTAAGAATGATGTTTATGGAGGATGAGTCTGTCTGAGCTTCATCACACTCTTCTAACACCAGGCAGTCTGCAGGGCCAGCTCGGCATTTCCAGGGTTGTTAGTCACCACGTGATTCCCAATTCGTGAGGGAAGTTGTGTTTAGTTCACGCACATTAGTTTACTTTGAGAGGCATTGCATGGGTCCCTTGCAAAATCATCACATTTGTGGGTGCTAGCCGTGAAAGTTTAAAGGATCTATAAACAATGTCTGTAAGTTTTATTTGATGTTGTGTTTAAAGAATTAAAAATCAAATATTGTTCAGGCGTTTGTTCTCACACTGTGTTCCTCATTCCCTCAAGCTTGTCTTCTACATGGTGGTGAAGACTCTGTACACTCTGGGACACAGTCTGTCTCTCATCGCACTCATCACAGGCAGCGCAGTCCTCTGGCTCTTCAGGTTTGTGTCACACTTCAGTGGATCCTCCTCATTTTTGGCTCTGCTTTTTATACGGCTGCACTGTGAGTGGATGGACGAGTCTGTCTTAAATGAATAGTGACCATTGAGGAGCTGAATTTGGCAAGTGTATAAATTAAACATTTTGACATTGAGAATAAACATTGTACTTGCCGTCTTATCTTGCTGGAATGAAATGATTAATTTAAGAAGTTGTCTGGGGTTGTGATGAGTAGCAATGTTGCTTAACACAACTTTGAAATTTCCCCACAAACTAAATGATCTTGAGAAAAGCATGAATGTGTGTTTACAGCGATGTCCCCTGCTCTCGCTTTCCAACAGAAAACTTCATTGCACGAGGAACTATATCCATCTGAACCTGTTTTTCTCTTTTATACTGAGAGCTGTTGCTGTGCTGGTCAAAGATGCCATTTTATTCTCCCATGATAATGTAGAATGCACAAAGCAGCCATCACTGGTGAGTGATCACTGATCCAGGAATGATCCCAAGAACTGGGAAAGCTTTTAATGTTATTTTGGGACATTGCATTCCAGAGTTATTAGCCATGTTAAACTAACACATAACTAAAGCATAAAAATATCCAGCTCCATTAATCTTGCTGTGAAAGATACAAGTCAAATAATTTAAGTGTTTTTTTAGTGCCATTGGGGGCACTAATTGAGCCAAAATAATAATTTGGCTATACTTTTAGCTATACCTATCTATACTTAATCCTTTTGTTTCCCATTGGTCAGAAAAGAGGTAGTCCCGCCCCAGACAAACACCATTGGTTGAGCCAGACTGCGCAAATAAATAATGTCTGAGCCCAAGTCAGTTTCCTAAAGCATGCATAATGTCAACCAAACACATTTTATGCTTCATCGTTTTTGAAAAGAGATGATTTATGTCACAACAGATCCTGAAGTCCATACACTACACAGACATGTTTATGTGCAGTATTCCAGTCAGGGACATTTCAGATGTACAGTTCTTCTTTTCTGTGTCTAGATTGGTTGCAGAGCCAGTCTGATCATCTTCAACTACTTCATCATGGCGAACTTCTACTGGCTGCTGGTGGAAGGGCTGTACCTGCACACGCTGTTGCTGGTCATCTTCTCTGAGAACAGACGCTTTATCATCTATCTGCTCATTGGATGGGGTAAGACTTCATTGAAACCCCCCTCAGAACACCGACCCCTCACTCTGACTGTCCTGCTCGTGACCTCTCTGTTTCTTTTAGCTGCTTTCTGTTTTATATTAGGTTTTATTATTATTATTAGAACCCCCTTCTCTGTTTATCTGTCTGTCTGTCTGACTAATGAAAGTATGTACAAATGCTCATACAGTATATATTTACCTTCCATCCACCCATCTTTTGAAAGTAGTTACAGTAAAAGTGATCATATATAGTTTATATATTCATGATCACGCATGAGGAAATGCATGAGGAGACACTTCTGTTGTATTTCCCTCAGGATTCCCCACTGTGTTTGTGATTCCATGGATCTTTTGTAGGATTTACCTGGAAGACACCGGGTAAGCAACTGAAACTGGAGCTAAAACACATTTACGTTTTCATATCGCATTTATTAACGCACCTCTGACTGTTTGACTTCTCTTAACAGATGCTGGGAGAGAAACGACACATCAGTTCCCTGGCGGGTGATCAACTGGCCAATCACAGCCTCTGTCATTGTGAGTCTAACCTCCCACCGGCGTCTATAAACGGAGAAACCAACTTCCATCTGTATGTATTCTGTCAGGCAGAGAGGGATTTTGCCAGCCAAGCAGATGAAAAGTTTTATGGATAGTTTGAATGTTCTGAATGAGATGTGGATGTGGGCCTGTCAGAAGATCGAGAGAATGCGTTGTCTCTCTCAGCACACACTATTGAATTGAACAGGGTCTCTCCAGAGTCCGCTGTGTCGTGTTTTACAGAGCGTCTCCTGCAAGAGAGCAAATTCCTGTTGGCAACATGATGGCCTTGTGTGACAGCTTTGCTTGAACGCGTTCAGGTCAAAATGTTCCTGTTTCTCAGCTCTCGAGTCTGGCCAGTGTAACAAAAAACATCATCTGTTTTCATTAGGACTGTCGATTTAACACTGTTATAACCAACCATGACATGACAAGTGATAAATGGTGTTATTTTAGTGTTAAACTGAGTTCCTGTTCTAACCAACTACAATGTGATTTCTGTTTCTGCAATGTTGCATCAGGTAGCTCCGCCCACAATGAAATGTCATTGCATCTGAATGTGACTACTACTATGGAAGAGTTTATTTTAAACTTTGTTTATTATTTTAAAATGCGAGTTTTCATATTTCTGCTGGAAACGTATACAGCTTTGGCAATCACTCACAGAGCATTGCTTACTATGTACCCTCCTGTAGATATGATCTGAGGTTAACCTCAGCCAATAGTAACGCACCTCTCTGTTACCCACAATGCCACTGGTGGATGAACTTCTGACTTTGACCTTTTTAACTGGGTTTTTATGAAGGAATTAGAATTAGTGTTTTCTGATGTTTTTATAAGCTGATGCACTGAATGAAAATGATTGAACAGGAAACCAAACACAACTGGCATTCACATTGAATGAATTACATCTGGATCATCTCATGTGCTTGCTCTTTTCTCCATGCCAACACTTCTGTTATCAGATGTTAAAATAATGGCTTCTGTTCAAATCTTTAGACAAGATTTACAACCTGTTCTTCTCTTTCACCATAAAATGCCATTTTCAGACAAAAATATTTGTTGATGGTTGTTTAAACAAGATGGAAATTTTGGGATAATCTACTATGACAAAGCCATTTGTATGTCGTATAGAAAAATAGCTTTTGTTTGATGAAAGAAATATTCAATTTAATATTTCTGAATGAACCTGAATACGTTGGGTTACACCAATGAAACTATTTTCAAAGGTCATGTCAGGTTAAAACAGCTGTAAGTCTGAACAGTTTTTAAGAAGTGTTTTGCTGTGAGCTCTGAGTGTCTGATTTTTGGGATGTGTGCTGTGAAAGGGTTCAGCTGTCAGTTTTCAGCAACTGTTTTCAGGCTGTCTGGGTAAAGTCATTGCAGAAATCATATACAGGACAGAATATGAAGAATTGATCTGATCTCTTTGTTTTCAGATAAACTTTATTCTGTTCATCAGTATCATTAGAATCCTGGTCCAGAAATTGAGATGTCCAGATGTTGGTGGAAATGATCAGTCCCAGTACAGGTAATATTTTGTTCTTATCTCTCACAGAAACATTGCATCAGTAGTTATGGCTGAACCCTTTTCTGTGTCTCTTCAGTCATAGCTGAGCTCTTTCTTTTAAATGTGCCAGTAGATGCGCTGTAGCATCAGTCTCAGAAGTGGGTCGATGGCTGTACAACATTTTTATCAATGTCATCCATTATGTATTGTGAAATGCTAAATGTGTTATTGCAAAGGTGATGAAATATGAATGCAGCAGTTTGTAGTTTGTAGTGTAGTGAGTTTTTGTTCAGATGAGAGTGCCACACACGCGGTCGCTAATGCATCAGAGGAGTTTGATGGCTCTCTTAGATGTGCTTTCTCCTGTCTGTTCTCCTGAAGTTTCAGGATTTCAGTCTGAATCTCTCTGTTGTGTGCTTGAAAAACTCTGTAAATCTGTAAATATCAGCATGCTAACCCAATATAAACTCATTCCTCTTTCTGTTTTCAGGAGGCTGGCCAAGTCAACGCTTTTGTTGATCCCTCTTTTTGGAGTCAACTATGTTCTTTTTGTTTACATCATAGATGAAAATGGAGAAATGGAAAACTACAAAATATTCTTTGACCTAGGCCTGGGTTCCTTCCAGGTGAGGTGTATGCCTGCATGTTCAGGAATCACTGATCAATATTCAGGCTTACTTATAAACACATATTTAAACATATAAAGTTTTTATAGAAAAGCCCTGGACAGTCCCAGAGAACTGGAAAACAGCCTTTCACAAGCCTCTGCACATCCTTCACTCTTTCTGTTTGCGTATTAAGTGGTTTGGTTTATTGATTAATCTGCAGTTGAAATTTACATTGTTAGATTCAGCAGGGTTTATCCCCCTATAAAATCAGTGCAGAAAATATCAAATGTTAATGTTAAAACAATGCCAATGTTAAAGAACTTCACAGATTCTGTCTAGGCATGTTGATTATTGGTGTTGACATCAGGATTACAGACATGTTCATAATCTCCTTGTTCTTCTCACAGGGTCTGGTGGTGGCGATTTTGTATTGTTTCCTGAATACCGAGGTCAGTCTTTATTAACACACCTCACAGTGCAGAGTTCTGACACACTGTTTTAATATTAATGTCAACATTAAACAGAAACTCATTTGACTTTTACAATGTGAAACAGACATTTAGCATAAAGATGCACTAATGCTAAAGAACGTGCTGATGTTGCTGCTGTTATTTGGCTGCTCTTTAGGTCCAGAGCGAGGTGAAGAGAAAGTGGCGGAGTTTGCGTCTGAAGCGCTACATCGGCCGAGATTACCGTCTGCACAGCACGTCCATATCCAGAAATGGGACTGACAACAGAGTCCAGTTCCATCGTAACTCCAGAGCCCAGTCCTTCCTGCAGACAGAGACCACTGTGATGTGAGACATCCAGACAGATGCAGGATCTGCAGCAGATGCATTCATGAATCCGGTCTCTCATAAATCTTAGTTCACTCCCCTCAGCTGACAGTATGTTTCTGAAAACTGAAAAGAACGAGGCTTTTCAGAAGCATGAAACTGACACACTGTACACAGAATAAAAACTTCAGCCATCTGTGATGAGACATGACATCACTGGACTAGATGTCAGTTTTCAAACTGTCTTTTGATACTAAATTTGGCTGTAATCTACCAAACTACACTGGAGAAACACACATGAAGTTAAAATTATACAAGCTAAACCGAACCTCTGTAAGACAGCAATGTTGATATTACAAACTGTAATTCCTGTTTGTATTAACTATAGAAAACAGGCTGAGGTTTTTACAAAGAGAATATTATTTCTGAATGTGTCACAGAGTAAGGCGGCAAACTGCTGCTTGAAAAGATTTTTCTCATGTTTTGTCATGAAAGTGGAGACAGAATAAAAATCCACTAAAATGAAAGTGAGTGATTAGAAGAAAAAGCCTGAGATTGATGTCAACCAAAACTGTGCTGATATGAAAATGTTCTTGTTTGGACAACCTGGTTCCATATATGTGAAGTAATTTTTCTCTTTCTTATTATGTAGATTTCCTGGGATATTTCAGCAGAGTTCAGTCATTTTAATGGGAGATGCTGACCGTGTTTCTGATTAAATTTGACATTTTTGCGAACTGTTCTGACAGTTTTCATTAAATGTGGATTATTTTTAAACTCTGTATTCAGTAATTATGTACATTTACATCTTAAGTAAATAGCCATAGCCTTTGATTATATTTTATTAGACACATGTAATGAGTGTAAACAGTCATCAACATTTTGAGTACAATTTTTCTAGAAGAGACTGTACATTTTGAAATGATGAATTTTGTCAACATTTAGGAGTTCACTGCCATATTCATGTTATTAAAGCTGACAGATATAAACCTGAAATTCGAATGTGATTTCATGTCTTTAATAAGCTGAATTAATTTGTACACAAGGGTGTCAGATATTTTTATACGACAGAGGTTTGTTCCTTGAACAAACTAAATGAGATTCTAAACGAGGAGTGACGAGTGATGTGATTATAATTCTCACATGTGGATCAACAGTTTATCTTCAGCATCGACACTGATGATATCACACACAAATGAGGTTGTTTTTGACTTGTTTCCTGTTCATTTGCTGTCTGTTGTCTTATCGGTTTCCTGTGTTATCAACAGATGATGTGGAGAACACTGATACTCAATCCACACAAGCACCATGAAACGTTTCTCAAGACTCAAGCAGTTGTTTAAAATGATGCAGCAGAAATGTCTCCTCTGGAGATTCAGGCTTTCTCTCTAAATTCAACTGCTGAAATGTGGATTTTGTGTAGTCCACTTTATTCTGAACAGTGCATGTACTCTTGCAACCATCCAGAATACTCTAGAACCTGCACAGAAACATTGTGCCAACCATTCAGGACACACTAACAACCATATAACAACGCCCTGGCAACCATGTTTAGAAATAAGTAAAAAATGTCTGTGTATATATGAATACTGCAGATCAACAGCTGATGAGTTCTGGAACATCTCCAGTGTCTCGGGTGGAGAATGGAGCGCTTTAGGCAGACCGGCAGCAGATGGAGGGTTTACACACCCTGAATAATGAATATCCTGACCTGAACACTCCAGAATATCCACACGCTAAATAATAAACAGCCTGTGACAAACTAGACCATTATTATCACAATACCTGAACTGTTTTATGAGACTTTAATTTTTTAAAATCTCATAAAAGTCTGTTTTATGGGAATTTAACATTATTCAACTTTATTTAAAAGTTCCACAAAAACTTTAAAAAGAGTAAACAATGATAGAATTGATATTTCTACACAATTCATACGATTTCTTCCTCAATCCCAAACAGAGAAGAAGCTCTGATTCAGCAGCCAGATTACTGATGCACATTCTTAAGTAAAGTAAAGTAAAGTAAAGTAAAGTAAAGTAAAGTAAAGTAAAGTAAAGTAAAGTTAAGTAAAGTAAGTTAAGTTAAGAAAGATAAGATAAGATAAGTTGTTGTTGTGCATGTGAAGCAGAGATGCTCAGTTTATAACTCCTCATTCTCTGTTCTCTGTCTCCCTCTGTTGGCCTCCGCAGGAATTGCAGCTGTTGATTCGCAGTTATTCGTGTAGTTTTCCCTCTTCCGCAGCAGAAGTGAAACCGTGTCTGTTCATTATCACGTCTGATCATTATGTGATCATTATCAGATCATTATCTGATCAATATCTGATCAATATCTGACGTGTTTGTGAACGCGACTCCAGAACCACTTGGCAGTATTCCCGTCCCGTAATTCCTCAACCCTTCTGGATTTCTCTGTTTTCCTGAAGAAGGACGTCATCGTCAAAGGAAGCAGAAAGCGGTGAGCATCGTGAATGTGAAACATCTCGTTGATATTATAATAAATAACAGTAATGAGGGTTATTGTCGTCAGTGTTGTAAATGCAGCAGTAGGAGCGTCTGTAGTGTTTCGTCTGTGCCTGCAGGGGGCAGCACTGCGTGTGTAACTCCTCATTGCTCAAGCAGGAGGCCACTTATTTCTGCTGTCAAGTGTTTTTACTGTCCCCTGATCTTTGTGAAAACATTTCTCATTGCAAATAAAACAGATTTTATTATTAGAACTTAGAATCTCTTTTCCCGGTACAAGAAATCCGTCTGTATTACTTTTTCATACATTTCATACATCACTATTTGTGCATTTTGTTAAACGCAGTTTTGCGGCGCTGGTTATGTCAGGCTGTTAGATGATAACTGCTGCGGCCAGCAGGTCACAGTCCAGACTTACAGAATGACAAACACAGTTTAAAGTTTGTTTTTCAAAAACTGCATTTTAATTTTAGACCAAAATCCACACAGCATAAGCTACAAGGGAAGATAGCGATACATATTGAGTTTTATTCCTAAATAAACACGAATGGTATATGTAAGTATATATAGAAGAATAGATAAATATAGCTCTTTAGATACATAGATAAATATATCTGTCTCTTAAAGCTGTTTGTTATTCAGATATGCAGCACATATTCAGCTCTTCACTGTCTCAATCCTTTATCTTCTTCAGATCTGGGGGTAAGATAAAGATCATTTTATAAATTGTGAGTTCTCACAGTACAGTGACATTATACTGACATACAGACTTAATAATGAGAGCTGTACCTTTCAACCGGAAAGGAACCCAGCGAGCTTTCGGATCAGAGCAGTATTTCAGGTCATTCTCTGTGTAGAAACTGAGCAGGACAGATAGACCAATGAAATAAACACATATGCCAGAAATATAAACCACTGTAATATCAGACTGTGTAGAGAAAACGTACATAACAGCGTTGACACATGGACTCAGCGCATTCTGATGCTTGTATCCAATCAGCTTTGTTTCAGGGGGTATTTTTGCCCTCGACACTTCTTTACAACAGCTGATTCCCACATTAGTTGGCCGACGATCTGAGAGAGAGTGAGAGAGACTGATTGAAATCCATCTGCCTGACTGTAGGTGTAAAAACCAGGTGCTAGCCTGGTTATAAGGGCTCCATCAAAGCAAATACAGTCACAAGCGTTGTGATACAGTCAAACAAAATATAACACAGGACTAGAGTCACCATCCATAAATCCTTAAACATCAGGAGAATTTTTATAGGTTATTATAGATTTAAGTAAAACCTTAACTTAAGTGTAAAGATAATATGGAAAATAAAGTCAGAAGATCCACCATAATCAAAGGAAACGGTGCAGAAATACTCATGCAGTGGCTGTTTAAAATCTCAGAACTCACAATTGCCTTGCTGCTCAGAAACACACACAAGAACCATCAGCAACAGAGTTATCTTCCAACAGAGATGCATGATATTAAGCTGGTGTTGAAGGACTGAAGGGAAGACGGCTGCACACTTGCTGTGAAGGTTTAAGCTCAAACTCTTTTATAAGCTCTTCTGTTAAACAGGATATGCACTTCCTTTGCATTACTAACCAGTGAAATGATTCTGCAGAGCCATGTGACTGTCAAATAAGTTGTTCAGAAGTGGCCATGGTAAGATTAGCCATCAGGCTCATTGATCGCTTGACAGGGGTCTTATGTCCCCCAGCTTCAGATGAACTGCATGAGTAATACTGACCCAAAATGCTCAAATATTGTGCACTGCCTGTTTTATTACTTACAGTTGCCTAGCACACCAGTGAAGCATCCTGTGAGGGTGATCAGAACAGCAAAGATGAAGAATCTAGAAGTCCAGCCCAGCATAGCTCTTGGTGTCCAGGTCAAAGGTGTTTGGTATTAGCGAGTCAGTTGATCAGTTGGTTAATGTTGACTATGAGTGCATCCTGTGAGCACATTTATAAGAAATACTATTCAGTAGGAAAATAATGTGTCACCAATTTACCACCGCCATTTTGACACCATTGCATCAAGCAAGAAACATACCCTCACAGAATTCACACCTCTTACCCACAGTACACAGCAGTCCTACACAGTCAGCATGATTTATGAGAAACCCCTCTTAAAGAAAATCAAATATCATAGTGAAAAACTCAGAATCAGCTGTTTGTGCACAAATGATTCAAAGACAGATGAAGACCGACAGACTGTTTTTCTTCTGCATAGATGTGACTGCAGACTGCATGCAATATTGTGGTGTTGACATAAATTAGGTAAAGTTATGATTAAAAACTGCTTAATTTTTTGATTATATAAAGGCACAGGAGCAAGACTTGGACAATGCCTGTTTTCATTCTCAAGACTCCAGTTAACTAGCTTTTGACATAATATGTAATGTAAATATATATAATATAAAAAACAACAACCTGATGCTTGTTGATATTTAATTATAGATGTACATAATACACAGTACACAAAAAGTAAGAGACCAGCGAACAATATGTAGGGCAGAATAAAGATGACATGCCTGATTTACAGGGTCTGGATGTTCAGAAACAGTCCGTTTCTTTGAAGTTTCAGGTTGATTGTGACAAAACATTTCCAGACTGTGTTCTCCTCAGGCTTGCATCATTCTTCTAGAGTTTAACAATCCTTTAACAGTCCATTTTAATGTGAAATATAATATAATATAATGTTTTATTTAAACCACATTTGTGATAAACAAATGAACAGTTTTCTGTACTTTGTTTTTATTTGTTTTTTCAGAACTTTGTTTTATTGACAATAAAAAACATGACCCTACATGTATTTGGCAGTATGTGATATTTAATTGACATAGATTTAATTCATGTCTGTCATTATGAATATTAAAAAGACAATCTGAAATCACTTAAGGAATAGTTTTAAAACACAACTAGTAAAGACGTGTGTGTTCATTATGAGTTGACTTGAACACTCATGATCAGCTGTGGTTAGTGTGAGTTAGTTCTCTCACACCAGTTAATCACTAATACAGGATGATGTTGCTGATTGTGGTTTCTGCTACTTTATTTTTTTAGCCCTAAAATACAATAAAATACAAAATTTTACTAGAATAGTATCCTAAATACATAGTAGTGTGTACATTTTAATTTAATATTAATCTCCCACAGGGAAATAATAAAGTACCTATCTATCTATTGTACATTTTACAACAGATAGATAGGTGGGGCCTCACTTAAGTCATCTTTAAGGCATTTACTGTCAAAAATTGTGACATTTCACTTCAATTGTTTGACTTAAATTGACCTAAGCTTGCGAATTGTCTTCTGTTCTCTCCAATCAACACAAAATGTCTTGTTTTCAGTTTCTACATGGTCAAAATGAATGATAACAGTTGAAGACACAGAAAGTAAATGGATCTGATGTGTGTTCTGGGTCTGGAGAGACTCTGTTATTCTTATATCACTGCCTTGACACATGAAGGCTGGCGTTCTTGCAGTCTGTAGTCGATGATGGGATCTGGATAGGATCCCAATAGGGATAGGATTTTTTGTACACCTGAGAAACAAATGATCAGCATTAGCATAGTTAATAATGATCAATAGATCCTAAAAACAAAAGACATGTGAGTACTAAAACTGTTCTCACAATTCACTGCTGTTCAGAAATGCACACAAACCATCTGCATTAACGTTATTCAGCAGAGGAACATGATGCTGAGATGGGTGAGATACTCAGAAGACTAGAGGAAGAGCATTTCTGTAGATCTGTTATGAAGGTGTAAGCTTGGTTCACACTTTTATAAGCTGTAATTGAAACAGGATATGTGCTTCTTTTGCAGCACTGACCAGTAAGAGTATTCTACTGACCCCATGTGACAAACCTGTAAAATTTATATTCACAGGTTTGAAGCGTTAGACATCTTTGTCATAAGACTAACCATGAGGCCTGCTTGATAGCTTGATAGGTGTCTTATATAGATGGAGTACATGAGCACTGTAAGTACATGAGTAATGCTGACTCTGAATACATGCTTACAGTTAACTCCACCAATAAACCATCACATGAGGGTGATCAGATGAAGAATCTAGAAGTCCAGCCCGGCATAGACAGCATGTGACCTGTTACCCTGACAATCACAGGTGATCACTATGATGACCAAAGTTCTCATAAGAATTTCTTGTGTCTCCATTTTCACAGCTGATCTTTACCCCTGTCTTCTTGGATCTGAGAGAATGTGTTTCAGGCTCTTACCCGTCTAACTTAAATAGTAAATTAATGAGAATTTAAAGTGCAAATGTTACATATGGTTCTGTAAAAGCAGCTTTATTTTAGTGACTGATTCTGAGTCCGCTGGAGGTCACAGAAGAGCAGGACTTTCACATAACATAGAATCATCTATTAGTTATGAATATTATTAATCAGTGATCTTTCATTTTTAGCCTGCTGTCAGTCACTGACAGTGCAGTTTTGTTGCTCATTCCATCGTCTGTTCATAAATAAAACAGGAAAACATTACTTACTTTTTTCATTTACTTGGAAACTGGGGGATTTTTGGTGGCATTTTTTTCAATTTTACAATATTAATCACTGAAATTAAAAGGCCATTATTACTATTACGTATTAGTATTATGAATATTTCAGTGGTTAATAACATCAGTAAATCAAACGCATTTCTGCTGTGAGTAGCAGAATGAGATGATCATACATCATATTTATTGTGCATGTGTTCTGAGATGTTTCTGGACTGGACAGCTTCCTCCAGCACAATGTTTCATTCTGCTCCTCAATCTACTGTGTAGTTTAAGGAGACTTTAAATTACTGTTGCATTTGATTGATGCTCTTGTCTAAAGGGTTTAAATGTAGTTTTTTTGCTCTGTGTTCTTTACAATATGATTAACTGGATAATAATGATGACCAGTTCATTACAGTGTTATGTAATGTATAATGTGACGCTACTGTGTGTGTGTGTGTGTGTGTGTGTTATCTGTGTTTCAGAGCTGTTTCGTAACATGTTTCACACAAGGACCCCACCTAAGTCATTTGGTGGTTTTTGTAAGATGATGGTGAGCTTTTTCATTGCTGTGGACCTCAGACAGCTCTCAGTTAAAGCTCATAGGTATCATCATCTCAGGAATTCGGAAAGAAATGCATTCACCTTTTTCAAATGGAACATTGTACCCCATAATGTTTAGTTTGATATAATGAAAGACCAGAATGCTGTTTTAATGTACAGTATCTTTATATATATATTTGTATTCTGTGAATGTACTGTTCTCACAGTACATTCAGTTTCCTTTTGTAAGAGTTGTGATGTTAGCTTTCAAAACAACTGTTGTGATGCCCACAATACCCCATTCATAGAGAAGGTCAAACATAGAGTTACATGTAATATTTATATTGCTCTCAGTAAATAAACAAATAAATAACATTTTAGGTTAAATAAAATTTCATCTGTACATCAAAATATATAAATATAAATCTGAGCATCTACAGTAAGTGTGAAAGCAGACCTGATTTCCTCTCTGCAAGAGGTTTCACTCAGTGGTGCCAGTGTAGCAGTTAAGAACAGTATCATGTAATACAGAGTAACTTGTAGATGACCGAGATCTTCATGCTGGTGAAGATGAAGTGCAGAAGCTCAGAGCTGCAGAATCACACTGACATTCATCAGGATTTACTTTTGTTTCGGCATTCTATACCTTTCTGTAGAGATATAGAACAGAAGAGAAGGGGCACGTAAATCAAGTGTATTTGCATTACATGTCCTATATGTTTACTTATGTATCTTATGTATATGTATGTATACTCTCTGTCTGAACATTTACTGGTTTGTTGATCTGTATTATTCATTATACAATGAAGAAGCACTTTAATGAGAAGTCAGTTTACAAAACTGTACGTTCTGACCTCTTCTAGAGTCTTCAGTCTGTCATCGAGCCACGGGGCCTTTGGATCAATGCAGTGCAACTTCATATTCATATCAGCCAATCTGTGAAGATACTGACAATTTAATGCTGTGCATACAATTCCATGCATATATAAATATGTTTAAATATTAAATGTTATTATGGCAGGCAGCGTTCACAAATGGGAGAAAAAGTGAAACTGACTTACAGTATGGCTTCAACACAGTTGGATGTTGCAGACAGATGAATGCATCTTGTGACTGGGCCAGTCAGAGGCTTTCTCCTGAACATGTGAGTTTGACAGCATTTTCGATTTTTAGGGTCATGAGAACTCACTGCAAAACAAAAAACAGAAATGTATTCATTTATCCATGAAGGGTTTTGCCATTTCACAAGCATTCAAGCATTTAAATTACAAATAAAAGTTTACAATTGTATTTCCCCCCCCTGAGTATTCAAAGCAAATACAAATTAGTGTGCAGTATGCACAGGAGAATGATACTCACCTTCTGATGTAAACGCAGAAAGCAGCACGACCAGACAAAGCAAATAAATCATTTGATGAGATGCCAGATGCATTTCTGTGCTAGGAGCCTGACTGCTGTAAATTCCACAAATCTACTGATGCTCTCTCAGGCCGCTGCTGGTTTTATATGCTTAATAAGAGGAAGTCTTCTTTGCAACATCCTTGTTTATGCTATGGAATAACTTACGGCATGATTAATCACTTCACAACATGACATGTACAGAATCATGAATGTTCTGCTAATGAGTCACGAGGAATATTAAAGTGTATTAATATTTTCATTCAGTTAGGCTCTTCATGTGATTGGCTGAAGTTCTACATGAATTATGTAAACGTGTCGTCGTGCATAGTGTGATTTAATGGACACTCGTCTTGTATTTTAAACACACTGTGTAACTGACTGTATCAGGAGTAAAGGAACTTTTATTCTGTTGATGTCACTGTCAAAATGAGTTTACATTCGAAAAACATCAGTAATAAAGTCACTTATAGCAAAGAAATGTGTACTCCTTTATAATATGATATTTATATTACAATAAAATATGTAAAATATTTAGTATGTGTGAATACTAGTGAAATACTAGTGAACATTTTATTTGTTTTTTGTTTTTTTGTTAAGGTACATTAAATTCTTGGCTACAAGAAAGAATTTTTGAATTTTTGAATAATTATTGAATTTTGACCTTTTGTGACAATATGCCCCCATAACAACACTGTGGGTAAATTGTCTCAAGGGGGCAAACTGGAAATAAATACATGAAAAATGCATATAAATACTATAGAAAAATATAGTGTGATGTTGTTACGAGCTGTTATAAAATGACTTGCTTAGACTGCTTTTCAATGTATCCTGATCCTTTTTCAATGTATTTCAACTATCCTCACTTTATTGCCATATTTGGTATTAAAATATTAGTTAAATGGTGACTAACAGGGCTGGTCTGGTAAAATAACTTCTCACATCTACAATCACTATGTACAAAACATGGGAATATAGCAGATACAAAATTAGCCACAGGTGTAATATATTCCATACCAGAGGACTTATTTTTGTATCTGACGGAAATGAAGAGCTGAAGTGAGTTGAGGGTTAGTCACAGTTTGGACAGAAAAGCCCCACAGTCACATGACATTGTTGCGAAAAGTGACAAAGTCATCACACTCTTTCCTCTATAGCGTTTGGTAACATCAGTAGTTTAGAAATGTGAGGCTGATTCTCTTGTTGTGTGTGTACATGGCTTTCAGTGCAAATTAAAAAATGAATGGGTTGTTAATTAATATAGATCGGAAAATAACTTGTGATTCATGTTCATGGAATTTAAAAAAAGGAAGTCCAAGTATTTCAAGTATTTTGACATATTAATACAGTCTAGAAACACACAAAAAAGTCATACACAAATTTGTAAATGTTAAAAGCTAGGTTATTCAGAATCAAGGTTTTAGAATCTGCTTAACTATAATCCACAAAAGCCACTCGCATAGATGTGAAAAAATGAATAGGTTAAACTTTATTTTTTGGTCGGCTTTAGATGGTCTGTCTAAAATGGTAACTAACTGTCATATGAGTATTGCTTTATTATTACAGGTAGGGTTGAGCAGCCATCACAATAAAGTGATAGCAGATATAAAGCAACAGTCTACTAATACTCTACTAATACTCTAAAGATACTTCACTGATAGTTATTTCACATGTATGGGCAACTTTACTTATGGTCAACATAATGTCAAAACAAAGTGTTAATAGTTCATAGTTCACAGCTATATGATTATATGTCTCTTAAAAAGAAAAAAAAAACACTTATTGTAGTGTCATATTGTAGCGTTTCCGTTTGTTTTCTGTATGTATATTTTATGTTCTGTGGTCATTTCATAACGTTCTCTGTGTGTTGTGATGTCTTCAGCAGGCAGGGACTGGAAGATGTGATGTGAAGGGTGTGAAGGGTGTGAGTCTCAGGGTATATTATCTGGTATTTTATTCATCTGAATGCATGACGTGCTAAAGTCACAATGCTGGGAAATATGCTGCCCCCCCTACACCTGACAATTCTTACACAGTTACAGAAATGAAGTCATGATAAATTAAATGAAACAGCAGAGTGACCCTTGTGTTCGTTTGGGCTGCGATGTTTTCAGTCCATTCAGCGACAGTAAAGGTGATGCATGCAGAGAAAGAAACCACAGTGCAGGAAGTCAAAGCATTCAGAATGAAATCATCCAGCGCTGCTGAAAACTGAGTCATTGAGGCAGACATTATAAATGCTCCATGTTGTCATAGTGACCCACGCACACTCGAACCTCAGATATATTGAAATGTGGCTTTGAATGATTGAGAACATCATTGAGATGATGTAAAATAAACTATAAACCTTTTCTATATATTTTAAAGCTCATCTCTGCTGTACTGAATGTGGCATACTAACACATTGGAGAAGATGGGTAGATTAGTGGTTAGCACATCTACACCACAGATGAGACTGATAACAGGAAAAAGGAAACATTCCTACTCAAAGATGTGTGACAACAGTTACTGCATGCAAGTATATATGTAATATGCATGTTTGTGTCTTACAAGACACAAGGTTGGGTTCAGCAAACAACATTTTTATCAAAAACCTTTTGTTCAGAGTTTTTAGTAAATGTCGTGATGACACATTATAAACCCTGTGGCCACTGAGCATTAGTTTTGGGTTTTATATGGTTTTGTAATGGTTTTACCTAACAAGACATTAAAAATCTGTTTACGGAGTTAAAACGACATTTTGTTATGGCATCCGGCCATAATTCTTTTTGCTTCTATTTGAAACTTTTGTTTTTAATGTAAATTTTTATTTAATGTGTATTTTTAATTTTAAATGAGGTTTATGTGAGTCATTTTTCCTTACAAACTTTTACCATATTTACTACAGAAACCAAAAAATTACTTAATAATGAAATAAAACAATAATTATAATGGGTTCTATACAATAGTATTTATAATAATTATCTAAATATAGTTTAAAGTTTATAAGTTATATAAGTAATAATATAAGTTTTTAGATATATTATCTAAGTTAATACTGTAGTAACAGAATCTGTGGTTATATATTTATGTAAGTCTGTAGCTGGGGTCATATGAAACAGAATTACAATTTAACTCAGATACAACAGAAATAAAATTGCATAATTTCTTTTCAATAAATCCTTTGTGCCTTTAGTGTCATCAGAATTTGGTGATTCATTTTGTGTATCTTCTGTAAGATTCTGTAAGTAAAATCTTCTACTGTTTATTCTGTAGCATCAGAACTATTTCCGCTTGTAAATGTAGCTTTGTAGACTCGGCTTGTTGATTTTTAGGGCAAAATATTAAATGCTCTCTCTCTCTCTCTTTGTAAGTCGCATTGGATAAAAGCTTCTGCTAAATGAGTAAATGTAAATGACAAGCAGTGTGGCTGGATAACCAAGCGTAAGTATTTTAGTGCCCCCTGGTGATCTTGGTGAACTTCATTGATTATACACAAAAAAAGAAACATTCACTTTGTGACAAGATGCCCTCATACAATATGAATGTGTCGTTATTCAGTTGTACATTATAGACCAGGGAGTCAAGGTTTGGCTGGTTAGCTGGTTAACGGTTAGACCAGGGTTGTGCAGCTCATGACCGAGTGTCCAGGTTTGAATTAAACTTGCCTGCCTTCAGCTTTCTAGTAATCCTGAAGATACTGGTGAACTTTTTAAGCTGTGTCTGATTAGGGTTGGAGCTAAACGCTGCATGACAGTGACTTGTGAGGGCCAGAGTCAGACCCTGCTGATTTCAGATGGTGTAGAGATATCAACCGCACACTGTCTGTCTGCTCTATGCATCAACAGTCAATCTGAACCGGAAATAACGTGGTTGTGTTGAGCTGTATAGTGCCAGTTTTGATCATCAGTTTATGAGATGAATCACTGTTACATCTTTCTTTATTGCTGTTTGTTTATTGCTGTTTGTTTGGTGTTTCTGATGATGAATATGTTCTTTGTTAAGTTGGAGAGGTTTCCTGCCAAGTGTCGTCATATCTTTTCATAGAGGCTCACTGAAGTTGTTTTTTAACCGAGTTGCTCCATCTGCTGGAGACTCACTGTCAGCATGAACACAATCAAATAACACATTTTACAGATTTTACATTCATTCTTATGTATAAATTCTTAAGCGAAGCAATTATTATTGCTTTTTTCAAATATCAATTTGAAAAGTAGCTGTAATAAATGCATCATATTATATGAACAGATTTTAAATAACTACATTAAAAATGATCTGACAGCTACTGCACAGGCCACTGTAGGATCTGCAGACACTAAACCATGAATGCATGGGCACAGAACTGCTATAATGAGCGCAGTCTGAGTTTGCATTATTATGTGTTTTCAGTTTATATGGGTGTTGCAGTTTTTCTTTATTCAGGTGTATATTACAGACTAGGGAGTGAGGGTTTGGCCGGTTAGCTGGTTAACAGTTAGTCACAGCTGGCTGCATATGTGCCAAATGTGGCTACAGTTGCTTCACACAAATTTCCCGTGAAGTATCAATACAGCATATCATTTTCATGCATCAATCAATCAATCTAAACCCCCAGAAAAAACATAACCTTCCGTTCATTCCACTCACCAGTTTATGAGATGAATTATTGTTAACTCATTATTTGTGATGAATATGTTCTTCTTTAAGCTGTGAGTGAGTAAGGATACATTTCATAGGCCTGTGGCAGGCATCATCAGATCTTCACACAGACCCTCACTGAAGGTCATGTGGTGTGCAGAACACCACAATAATTTTCCCCAGACAGCAGCCCCAGCAGATGTACATGTGAAAGTTGCTGTTTCACCTGCTTCACCCTCTGCAGACGTGTGTTCAGCTGATGCATGGAAACAAAACACGCTGTATAGTGACAGTGTTCTTCAAACATAAACAGTCCAGTCGCCATTATTTGCTATATGAAATATCTCCTTTACATTGATACAAAGCAATTATTTTTAAAAATTAATCAAGCTCAATATGATTTTTGTTTATTTCATTTAAAGGTTTTAAACTGATGCCACAGTAGGACAATAAACATTAAATGTTTCCAGATAAACTGTCACCTGCTTTGATTTTTAGAAATTTTGTCTTCTGTACCTGGAAAAGGGCCGTACATTTAACATGCATTTCCCCCCCAATTCGCTGAATGACCACAAAGTCTGTGTCACACAGAAGCCTGTCACTAACCACAGCTGCTGCAGGAAAGTGCTCACTCTCAATATAACCAGGTCACAAAGACCACTTTGTAGAGTTTCAGAGGAGATCTCAACACTATCTCACTTTGTGCTTGTGGATTTGCCTAAACCAAAGTCTGCAATAAAAAGTCAAGAGAGATTTCAATATACAGACAATTCAAACATTCTCAGCAAATCACCAAAGCCAAATTATTCGAGCTATGCTGTTCAGCTCCTTAATCCAAATATCCAAACAAAAAAGATTTATTCATTCTATTTCTCCAAGGCAGTCTATTTCTCTAATGCATTTCAGGAGAAACCTCTGACAAAGCTGACAGATAACTGAGATCTCTAATAAGTCTCATGAGCATTGAAAGAGCAGTCTCTGAGCAATACAACCATCCTTTCAGCCAGTGTTTGACATTTTCTATAATATAATGGCTTATAAAGACATCCACACTCTGTTGTGCTGTTTTAAGACAGCATGGGTTTAAGGCCCTGTTCATGTTTTGTTGGTAATAATCTGTTATTCACACTCAGCACAAATTGGAAATGAACATGTAGTGCTCATTCATTATTCATTTTTCTTCAGCATGGTACATCTTGGTACTTTCCAGTGTATGACACACATACAGTCAGACTGACTTTATGTGCACAGTCAGGTGCAGAGCGATTAAAAACAATGTGTCTGTAATTGACAGCAGTGAATGTTTCTGTGAGATGGTGCTCACAAGAGCTGATGAGGGGGCTATTATTTTCTGACCGACTGGTGACATCGATGTGGTGACATTTTATAAAAGGGCAAGTTGTGGTGAGCTGTGAGTTTGTACACATCAGCTTGCAAGAAAGAAGATCTCTGAGATGAGCTCTGTGTCGTTTTATCTTCTGTGCCTGGCTGCCCTGCTGTTTGTGGATGTCACCCACCAAAGTATGAAGCTTCATGTGTCAGTATAAAAACATTAATGCAGTTTACTGATTTCTCTCATATTACACTTCACGTTGATGCTTATTTGTTATTTATATCTATATGATGTTAAACTCATTTGTCTTAATGAACGTCAAGTGAAGTGAGCACTGAGGTGTTAAAACAGATTCTGTTCTTTTGGTGTTTGCAGATGTTGGCCATTCTGCCTGCCTGTGCCTCAAAACATCAAATACTGTTCTCCGCAAGGAAAATGTTTCATATTACAGACGACAAATGGCAGGTGTCTGCCATATTAATGCCATTGTGTAAGTGATGAGATTTGATTTGACTTGTTTGTTGTGATTATTCATAATATAACGTTCCTTCAGCCAGTCTGAACAAAACCAAGTCTAGGTGATAACAGAATATCACCAGTTTTAATACCAAACCAGGTTTAGAAACATTACAGGCACTTTGATGGTATGTTACAACAGTTTAAGAACAGTTTAACTTCACTAAACTGACTGGAAAATATTGGTGCTGTAGTCTGTACAGAACATGATGTTCAGTTATCTGTCTGTCTGCTAATTTGTTTCTTGTATTTACAGATTTAAAAGAGTCAAGGGTGCAGTTGTTTGTGCCGATCCACAGCAGCGTTGGGTGAAGGAAGCCATGACTTATGTGGACAACAAGAGGAGGACAGATAAATCAACAGCACGCCCGTAAACTCCACCACAACATTATAAACCACATTAATGCTGAATACAACATTGAAATATAACAGGCTGAAAAATCTGCCATTTCACTTCAGTTATGCTGATTTCTTAACATGTCATTTTTATATCAGCAGTTTGTGCTGGTGTTGTTGATGTATTTGCACTTGGTTAGTTAAGATTATATTCTATATATTTTTCTGTCGGTTTTCTTGTGTGGTTATTTCATATGTAGTTAATAACGGATAAGCCTGTCAGTGGTGCTGTATATCTGTATATAGATAAGACCAGAACCAACTCAACTTCAACAAAACAATAAAATGGGTTGTGATCATCCAGAAAGTCTGAGCTTTGTGTGTTTATTGTAAATAGGTGTTTACCAGTAAAATAAAAGAAAAAGAAAATTAATAAAGTGGGCACATCTTGTCTTACTCTTAATAAATTTTAACATATAAATGTATGTGTGGGTGTGTTTATCTGTTTATCCCACATTTATCTGTGGGATTTCACTGTTCACTCTACTGTTACTGAAACACTGTTAACCTGATAAAAATCTATTACCAGGAAAACACACAACATTTTTCCAACCATCAGATCATGTTTGATGTTAATGTGTACATGAAGAACCGCAGTTGTTATAGCTGAAAAGTTTCTCCTCTGAGAAGGTTTGTGAAGAAGCTCTCTGTGGTCAGCTTTCAGAAGAGGTGGGGTGGGTTTGGTGAGAACGTAGTGGGCAATGTGTTTCCACACAGGTCATTTTCATTGTGTCTCATATTCACTTTCTGACAATCGGTAGGACATACAGTATTCACTTAGGGCTACATTTGACTTCATTTCAGCCTTGAATTAAAACTATAAATGAAGCATGAACTCCTTTAATCCAATAAACAGATGTATTTATTTGTGTTCATAAAAAAGTGTAAGTGGGCTTTGTCTGTATCTCTGTTTGACAATGACATAAAAGCAAAAAACACTGAGGTTAATGACAGCGGGTTTCTGTGGTCTGGGATGAGTTGCACATAGCTATTTTTTCTGCTATGTATTTATGTGTGTTCTCCATGCTCCAGGAAACCAGAACAAATACTCTGTGTGTGTGAACAAAGTTTATTCTGACTCTGTTTTATGCTCACGGCTGATGTTGATGCCTCATAAAACTCATCAGGTTGCAGACACAGTGCAGTAAACTGTCAATTAATCGAATGTAAACCAAAAAAGAAAATGGGTGTTTTTGTATGTAAAATGCTAAATATGATTTGTTAAAATCATTTCTTGTGCAAAGAAAACTGGTCACAATATGTGTAACGGAGGTGATCTGATGAAAACTTTATACCTTTATATAAACTTTATAAACTATATATATAACTGTCCTGTCAATGTAATGTCTGTAAACTTACATTTCTGGCTGTTCCTCCAACAAGCACATGAACTTTAAACTGTTTCATAACCAGCTGCAATATGATTTCACCTTTTATCAACAGACTCTATGCTTTAAAAACACTTTAATTTACAAATGTTTAAAACAGTGTTTCAAAACACTACTGTAGGACATAGCACCGGAGAATATTGTACTTTAAAATGTCATAAGAGAGAGCAGTGCTGTTCTATAATTAAACACTTGTGCTTGCAATGCATCTCCATTCATGTGAATGCACCCACACTGCGGTGCAGGACCACAGCACAGAGATGATCAGAGACGCTTTTTCCACTCGTCTCTCTCAGACACACACACACAAACTGTTTGGGTTGAGGGCTGTGTGTGTGTTAAAGATCAGAGGAAATGAAAGTGTGAAATATTAAGGTTGTGAAAGGAGTTTTCACTCACTGTCTGTCCTTTCTGTTCATAATGAAGATGAAGCAGATTATCTGTTTTTCTTTCTGCGTGGCATTAATCCTGATTTGTTTTACTGCAGGTGAGTCTGCCTTTGTCTTTCTGTCTAACACGTTACCTGTTTATGATGCTTTGAAAATGTGATGAAATCTACTGAAATAGAGCAGCAGTTAAAATAATTCTGCTGTAATGTTTGTGAAATTATTTTAAACTTGAATACTTTGTGAAGTTAAACAAAATCTGTTTAATGAGCCCCATTTGTTTTTGTCACAGTGACAAGTCAGCAATCTGTAAACTGCTGTCTGAAGACAAGCAGCCAAAGAATAAATCCAAACAGAGTAATGGACTACAGCATCCAGAAAGCAGGAGTCTGCCAGATCAGTGCCATTGTGTAAGTTCAGAGCTCAGATCCTGAAGCACTTCAGTCACACATAATGAAACACTTTTCATTTTTCATTTATCTCAGTCGTTTTTCTCTACCTCTTTCATTTCTGTCTGTAGCATGTTGACTAAAAGGGGGAAAACTAAGTGTTACGATCCAGAGTCAGACTGGATCATAAACGTGATGATGAAGGTGGACCAGAGAAAGTCTCAGACAAAACAAGATGACAGAAGACAGAAGAAGAGAAGAGGAAACAGACAGCGAAAACGACAACACTGACTGATCTGCACTGCCTGTTTGCATTCAGTATTCAGTATTCAGTAAAGTTATAATACAAATATTGACAAACATTTGCTTAATGATGCTCTTATCCGTCTTTCTCTCCATGTTTCTCTGAAAATGAATTGTGTTTCACGTGTTTTCAAATCATTTACTTTTGTATGCAATGCTTTTATAGTTTATAAAGTGTAAAATGCAATGTTTTAAAGTTAATACGTTTACCTTGCACAGATTTTACTTTGAAATAATAATTTACAATAAATAAATGAAGAAAAACTTTTAGCCTCTGTTCTTGGTATGAATGAAAATAGCGATAAGAGCAGAAGTAAATGTAGTTATAAGAGAAACAGGCTGAAGAATTATTCTTGCTTCTTCACACTGTTGTTTTACATTTGACCACCAGGAGGGGCAATCTGACATCATATACACCCCCAATATGCTCCACCAGCAGAACAGCACTCATATTCCACACACATAATGATTACATTTTATCAGTAATCTTAATCTATCATTTTTGAATCAGTCATGCTTTCAGATGGTAACCTCTTGTATGTACCATCCTTTGGAGAATGCTTTCTGAGAAGATGTCTTACAGGACAGGAAGATCTCATGGTTTCTCTTTTGGTTTGCGGTGAGTTTCTTTATGAAACGCACTTCCTCTTGGCCTTTGTTCTTCTGTCTTTCACTCTGTATGTGTGCTTTAACCTTATGAAGATGTGGCCTGTAGAAGTGTGTGAAGCAGTTGCTGGTTTTGGTGTTTGTGTGTGTGTGTGTGTGTGTGTGTGTGTGTGTGTGTGTGTGTGGAGGGAATGCTGGGTAAAATCAGACACCTGCTGCTTCATCAGAGTGTGATGAACTTCCTGTAAAACTTCCTGTAAAAGTTTACAGTCATAAAACTGCATCTGGACACAGGCTGACCTTATCCAGTCCCACGCAGACTCCAGACAGACAGAGTTATCATTGTGTGTTATGAATATGGACTCTTTACTGTAGATCAATACAGTGGATACTGTGTATCTCCATCACTTCTCTCAGGTCACTCAGGAGGAACTTTGAATGGCGTCTGTGCACCTGTATCTCCTGCAGCGAGCATCAGCTCTTGGCAGACAGCTCTTTACTCCCTCAGCTCAGGTCAAACACCTGGATTTAATCCAGAATGCCTACACAGCTTCCGTGTCTTTCCTGAAAGCCCTTATTAAATATGAGATTTTAGATTTCATGTAATTACTGTACAGTCAAAAATGTGAGACTCTGTGCTGACATTGATGATGTCCTGGTGTTGTTTTCTCTTTTCCAGAGGCTGCTGTTAGGAGGCTATGTACTAGAGATAGCGGGCTGAAGTTTGCTTAAGGGATTTTCAATGGTTTAAATAAAGAGGTTAACTGGGGTCATTGTAGATCACTGGTTGTGGGAGGCGTAAGGTGCAGCTGTGTGCCTCTGATTAGAAAACAGTCTATATGATGAGGATTTGAGGTCTGACCTGCCATCTGTCCAGGGACCTGCTGTGTTTAGGAAGAGAGGGTGTTAATAAAGTCAGCATATGGCCAAAAATAACACTGTCATCTCTAGAGAGGGGTTGAGAGAGAGACTGGCAAATCATGTATGTCAAAGAGAAAAGTTAAAGTCACAGTATACACAAAACTCCAAGATTCTGTCCTCGTTTACTCACCCTCATGTTGTTCCAGTCTTGCATGAATTTTTTTTCTCCTGTGAAACACCAAGGCAGACGTCAAAAGTATTACTTTCCATATAATAAAAGCAGAGGGGGACTGCCAAACTGTAAACAGGGCAAAAAGCACATTAATCCTAAAAACAGTGGATATGACCAGCGTGCTGTATTCTAAGTCTTCTTAAGCCATATGACTTGATGAAGACAAGACTGAAAGTTAATCATTAAAACTTTCGCTTGACTTTAGTTGATAAACTTTCATTGTATGAGAAACAGCAGCTTGGATATTTTGCTTTAAATAACTCATTTTGTGTTCCAGAGGAAAGTCATATAGGATAGGTTTCAACAGACACAAAGCTGAAACCAATAATTTAACTAGAAATTAAGAAATTAGTAAACGCTGCATAAATGAAACAAACATGCTGAAACAAATTATTAACAAAAAACAACAGCTAGGGCAATATATATAACTGTTTCTGCAGCAATAAAAAATTGGTGTTCACAACTCAGGCTTGTACATTCTTAAAAATATCCCTCATTCTCTTGGGTTTTTGAATCACTGTAGTCCAGAACCCTGGAGGAGAACGCTGTACACTGACCTACATACAGAGATTCTGCGAGTGGACTGTAGCTGCCGCCCCGCTCAGACGCTGAACGCCTGTGAGATGTCTTATCACTAAATATTGACTCAATTAGATAGAGCAGCTGTCTGATAATGAAATCTCAAATAATTACAAAGACTAATCCATGCAGGAGAATTACAGATTGATTTTTTTATCTGTTTCTGTCTTGAAATGGGGAGAAGCAGGTGTTTTTGAGAGACGACAGAGACAGAAATCAGCCAAACATGAGTGAGGACAACATCACAGAGCGCGTGTTGAAGAAACATTCTCTCTTGATCATTATATAACCACTCCAGAGGAATATAAGTCTGTGATCTCAAAGAGGCTTCCAGAGCCGTCTGAAGTGTTAGAGAGAAGGCACAGTTAGAGCCTTTACAAAATAAACAGTTCTGACAGTGTTTTGTTCTTCTAGGTTTGTGTGTGGCTACGGAAGCTGAACGATATAGAGAAATTTGAAAAATATTATTTTTAAAATATATGAAGTATTTTTTAGGAGGACAAAATACAGTATTAATTTGTTTTCCATCAGGCACTTCCCACATCACACTGTTAAGCAATCAGATCAATGAATAATGGGTGAAATATTAACACAATCACACTGTACATTTAATAAAGGACCCAAGCCATGTTTAGAGACCAAACTCTCATAGAGACACTTGGGTAGACTCCACCTACTGTAGCAACCATCCAGGTTACCCTAGCAACCACCTGCACTCTGTCATTGTGTCAACACACTAGCATTGTGCCTGTATATGTGCACACACTCACATCTTCTACAGCAATATAAATCAAGTTTTGTTTCTGGTGTTTGGCTGAAAGTATAAGAAATAAACAAATAAAATAAAATCATATACAACTCTTTATACATTTTAAAGTTAATTATTACTTTGAAACTGCTTCTACATGAGTTTCATGAACTTATTCTGTGAACTTGGCACCTCACAGTCTCAGACTGAACTTGGAGACTCTGTTGTTTGGTTACAGGACAGAGCTATCTGGGACAGGTTAGATGAAGACCATGCCACACTGCAGAGATCTGCTTCTGTAGGGCCTCATATACTGACCCCAGGGCTGCGGTTAGTGAGAGAGAGTCTTGCCCTGTCTGTCGTGGAGCAGGGGCCCAGTCTGAGGTCCCTCCCACCCCTCTGAGCAGCAGGCATTGTTCATTTGTCTCTTCCCACACTCCTGTTCACCTCTGGTGGGTGGAGCTTACACCCTGTCAATCAACCAGCATGCAGTCCCTGATGCACCACAAGACAGCACAAAAGAGCTTCTCTGTTTTTGTTTGGTTTTGTGCAGTTCTACAAAAGCGTTTGGTGTGAAAAATAGAAGAAGTTCTTGCCACTTCTTGGTTATTAAGGTTTTGTTTATATGGCGAGTTACTCAGGACATGTGGTAAAAGAACTGCTGTTCAAAACCTTTAAAGCAGTTGAGTGTGTCTCAATAGATAAACTGAGTTAATCACTCTGAAAGGCTGTGAGAATTCAGTGCATGAGGCAATATAAGTGTTTTTATATAAGTGCAGTGGTTATGTTTACTTCAGCTCCACCTGAGGTCACTCTCTGTCACGTTGACTAGATGTCTCAGGATACAGCAGTGTAAGGATAAAGGATTTTATTTTGCAGGGCTCTTTGACAGAACAATTGTCCCCCACAGAAAGACAGAACTTGATGTAAAATGTTTACGTTTACTGCAGATCATGTTATGGAAAGTAAATCTATAGCATTTTTAGCATTAATGGTGTGAGGAGAGCATGCACTGATGTTTAACAGGCTACTTAGGGTTTGGGTTTGTTTAGATCCACTGATCAGAAAGAGGTTATTCAAACCAATGATTAAACTTCTTGCCTTAAAACATGTGATTTCAGCTGGTTAACAACAATAACTTTTCACTGCTTTTGCTATTATCATCTCATTTACTACATTCATCTCAGTAATATTAAAGTTCATTGAATCCAGCACATACAGCAGTGTGGGGCACCAACAGGAAGTTGCTACACAATTAAGCCACTGCCGTCCATTCAGAGGTATTTTTCTCTATAGTTTATACTCTTCCCATATGCACCAGCAGCAGGGATCTAGAGATCCTCTGCTCAAAGTTCAAGAGCTCCACTGTGAAGCCCCCCCATCTTCTTTCACCTTGGTTACACATCCGTGATAGACAAATACAGAAGCATGTGGTTCCCAGCAGCAGACGACACGATCACTGTCGTGTCGTCTGCCACCTTCATTATTCTCCAACTATCTGCACTAACTAAGAGGAGCTGTTAGTTGAAGGTTGATGTGTATTTGTCAGCCCTGTTACCTGTCAGAGTCCAGCCCGGTTCAGTGGTAAGAGCAGGCATGGAGCTCCTGGATTCTGGATTCACTAAGTGATGAATACAGATTCTCTCTCTTCTGTGTGATAATGAAACGGGTTTATGCTGGAGATGTGGTTCTGTTTGTTGCATTAAAATGTAATCCCTCATCCATCATTAGTGCTTACTGATTTTGGTTGCTGCATGCGCAGAGCGGGCAAATATTTTCCACAGATGTACAGTCACCAAATGTGTGATAGACAGAAAAATGCAAACAGAAAGACAGAGGCAAAACAAAGTAAAGCTCACAGCATTTGTATTTTAGCTCTGGTGTGTACAGGCTTGTCGGAGCCATCATAAACCCTAACCCTCCTCCACACACCCCGGGCAGCGTGCCTGATTGCCTGTCAGCCATTGTTGGAGGGGTTTGTACACAGAAGCGATGTCTCATTTACACTCCCTGCCAGCACCCTCACACACATGAAATGTGATGTCATTTTTTTGGTAGGTGACAAGGGTTAATGTGAGTTCTTGCACCAGCTGGCAGAGGAGAAACATGGTGGCCATTTTCCAAGAGCAGTTAGAGTATTGTTTTGACCTTCATCTTTAATACCAAACATTGTTTGTTTGTAATGCGACTTCCTGTCTGGTGGAAGGAGGTGAACATAATGTCATGTGATTCTGACCTAAACCACCTTTCTGATATAGCTGCTTGTAAGTTATTACATCTGACATGAAGGCCATCACTTATACAGACTTCTCTCATACAGCCAAATCATTCAAGCAGCTGCTGCTCCACACACAGACTATTAACCATCATAATGTACAGTATCATGTACAGTAGTGACCACTTATCAACACACAGGAAATTCACATGAAGCAACACAAACATCTTTTTCATGTCCTTCAGGGATTATTAAAAGCTTTACATGTTTAAAGGTGGAGGGTGTGTTAGAAAATAAAAACGTCACTGTCTCTGTTAGTTTGATACAGCAGCCAAATGAATGTGTTCAGAGTTCAAAGTTCAAAAGGTTAAAGGGCACAGTTTCCTAATCCCCGTTCATCAGTCGGTTCATCAGTCCGGTTCATCAGTCGGTTCATCAGTCCGGTTCATCAGTCCGGTTCATCAGTTCGTTCATCAGTCCGGTTCATCAGTCCGGTTCATCAGTCGGTTCATCAGTCCGTTCATCAGTCCGGTTCATCAGTCGGTTCATCAGTCCGGTTCATCAGTCCGGTTCATCAGTCCGTTCATCAGTCCGTTCATCAGTCCGGTTCATCAGTCCGGTTCATCAGTCCGTTCATCAGTCCGTTCATCAGTCGGTTCATCAGTCCGGTTCATCAGTCCGGTTCATCAGTCGGTTCATCAGTCCGTTCATCAGTCGGTTCATCAGTCGGTTCATCAGTCCGGTTCATCAGTCCGGTTCATCAGTCGGTTCATCAGTCCGGTTCATCAGTCCGTTCATCAGTCCGGTTCATCAGTCGGTTCATCAGTCCGGTTCATCAGTCGGTTCATCAGTCCGGTTCATCAGTCGGTTCATCAGTCCGGTTCATCAGTCCGTTCATCAGTCCGGTTCATCAGTCGGTTCATCAGTCGGTTCATCAGTCCGTTCATCAGTCGGTTCATCAGTCCGGTTCATCAGTCGGTTCATCAGTCCGTTCATCAGTCGGTTCATCAGTCGGTTCATCAGTCCGGTTCATCAGTCCGTTCATCAGTCCGTTCATCAGTCGGTTCATCAGTCCGGTTCATCAGTCCGTTCATCAGTCGGTTCATCAGTCCGTTCATCAGTCGGTTCATCAGTCCGTTCATCAGTCGGTTCATCAGTCGGTTCATCAGTCCGGTTCATCAGTCCGGTTCATCAGTCGGTTCATCAGTCCGTTCATCAGTCCGGTTCATCAGTCCGTTCATCAGTCCGGTTCATCAGTCGGTTCATCAGTCGGTTCATCAGTCCGTTCATCAGTCCGGTTCATCAGTCGGTTCATCAGTCGGTTCATCAGTCCGGTTCATCAGTCGGTTCATCAGTCGGTTCATCAGTCCGTTCATCAGTCGGTTCATCAGTCCGGTTCATCAGTCCGTTCATCAGTCGGTTCATCAGTCCGGTTCATCAGTCCGTTCATCAGTCGGTTCATCAGTCCGGTTCATCAGTCGGTTCATCAGCGGTGGTCAGAGCGGCTCACTCGCTCCTCTGAGCCGTGCTGTCTCTGCTCCTCTCCAGCGCTCACCGGCTCCTCACCGGCTCCTCACCGGCTCCTCTCCGCTCCTCTCCAGCGCTCACCGGCTCCTCTCCGCTCCTCTCCAGCGCACGGTTACGCACAGGGATGCGGCGGGATGAACATGGCTGTTTTTAGGGTTTATTCACTTCTCATCCCCGTTCATGTGTTGGTACTCAGTGAAGCCGTGAGGAATCATCCAGATCATGAAGGTAAGCCGGACACACTCGTGATGAGCGGCGGATCAGGGGACACATTTACTCTTGTTTATCTCCCGGACAATCACATTCAGAGGTAACACTTCACAGACAGGATTTGTCTTAGAGTTAGACAGCACGAAGGTTACATATGAAAACACGAAGAAAAGTCTGAAAATAAAATGTTCCGCTTACATTTAATAGGTGATCAATAATTTACGTCTGCACTGTTTTGTCTTTAAGGGGAAAATATGGCGTTTTTTAATTGTTCTTCTAGAACTCAGAAGAACTGTGAGTCAGGAACGCCAGCGTTGAAAAAGCAGTTCAGTTCTGATGTGATTATAATCTGAGTTCAGGTCTGATGTGATTATAATCTGAGTTCAGGTCTGATGTGATTATAATCTGAGTTCAGGTCTGATGTGATTATAATCTGAGTTCAGGTTTGATGTGATTATAATCTGAGTTCAGGTCTGATGTGATTATAATCTGAGTTCAGGTCTGATGTGATTATAATCTGAGTTCAGGTCTGATGTGATTATAATCTGAGTTCAGGTCTGATGTGATTATAATCTGAGTTCAATTCTGATGTGATTACAGTCTGATT